>LOJH01044672.1:0-13744 GCA_001685095.1 Ellobius talpinus | reverse complement strand
AGGCTATAGAAACAAAGGGACTCCCGCCGCCTGGACCCAGCACCCAAACAGGCTCTGTCTCCTTCTTAAGATCGTCTGAGAAATACATTATTTGATGAAAGTTGGAAACTTACTTTGGGACTAAGCAAGCTTATGCAGAATGCAGATACATACTCATGACTCTTTTATGGATTTAGATGCTGGTCCATTTATCTACACATCAGTAAAATGTAACCTTGTAATAGAGTTTAGACTAGTATTTGTTAATTTTTACTATATTTTAGTCACTCAGGGAGCTTGCCAAGTGACAAATTCCTCAGCCTCCAACTAAAGGCTCTGGCTTGAAGGCAGATGTTCAATGTTTCAAATACACTAGCTCACAGCTGACAGTCTAGAACTTTCAGAACAGTACCATTCTGTCCTGTCTTTGAGGAGGATACTCTACCTATTGCACATAATAACAAGCTCTATTTATAAGAAGCTTCAAATAGATCTCACATAACCTGTCTGGTTTACTTAAACAGAACTGCATGTAGAAGATTAGAAAATTTAAGTTCCCATTATCATTATATTTCATTTTTAAAGGTGTGTGTGTGTGTATGCTCACGCGTGTATATGTGAACACAAGTGTGTATACCTGAGGAAGCTGGAAGAGAGTATGGGATTCCCTAGAGCTGGAGATACAGGTGATTGTGAGATACCTGGTACAGATCATAGTAATTGAACTTGGATCATCAGAAAGAACAGCAAGTGTTCTCAGGAGACCCCTTTCATTTTTTAAAATAAAATTTTTTCCAAATATTATTTTTAAGACAGCGAAATTGGTAAAGAAAATAACTATTTCTGTTCCTTGTAGATGTGAGACTTGCTCCTCAGCACCTCTGATCGGACGATGGACTCTATGTTCTTTGCTGGGGAGTTGTCCTTAGGGAACCTCATACTAGAGAAGATGAGACTTCTCATTTCCTGTAGCAACATCATGGCACACATGGCCCAAATCAAACAAACCACCTCAGTCAGCGCTGTCTCCGATATGGAAGATTCCTGTATGTCAAGGTGGAGGAGGAAGGTGTTCTCCAGCTAGGCACCACTAGGAGCCCTGCCAGTTCTGAGGTTCTGCTTGCTTTTATTTAGTTGCAATTCCAGGCTGGCAGGAGCTGGTTCTTAAGCCACTAAAATCAACTGTGAGGAGAGAAAATGCTGCATAGAAAAATACCACGTGTTTCCAAACATAGACATCTCAAACCCTTAGAGACTACTTCGTACCTGTTCACCTACTTAAAAAGACAGGAGCAAGTATTGATTTAAGAGGAAATTAATTACTTATAAATTTTAAAAGGCAGCAGGGGTCAATGTGGATGTGAAGCATCTGAAGTGACTGTTTGAGTATATGTTCTAAAATTTAAAACAGTGTGATAAGGAAAATTAAAAAGAAATAATTCCAATTATTTATTTTAAAATAGGGATAATGATGACTATTTCTGTTGTTCTGTTCATATGTTGGTGATCATATGAGAGCGTAAAACATGTTAATTTCTAAACATCTCTTGTACACAGTCAGCACCAGAGAAGAGATGTCACTCTCTGTACTTGGAATCGGTGACAGTCCTGCTGATTTGTCACGTGGCTCTTCACGAACCTTTGGTTTAGTGAACTCTCTCTGAATAGCACTGCAAACGATGAGACAATAGAGAGAAGAAGCGGGGAGCACACAAGCGAGCGCATGAAGCCTGGATGCTGCTCTTCCCTCGGCTTCCCCCAAACCTAAGAAGAAACTCAAGAAACTCTAGACCATCTCAGGCTTTGGGTAGGTTGCCTAATTCTGTGCTCTTTTCTTTTTCTTTCTTTTTTTTCATTTTTAAAAAGGTTTATTGATTACGTACACAGTGTTCTGCCCGCAGGTACACCAGCACAACAGAAGAAGGTACCAGGTACTTTTATACATGGTACCATGTAGTTGCTGGGAATTGCACTCAGGACCTTTGTAAGAACAGCCAGGACTCTTAACCCCTGAGTCATCTCTCCATTCACTGACCCCCCTCCACCACATGTTGTTTTCTTAAAAATTCTTTTCTGGTTCTGCTTCTCTAGCCAGGTTTAGGGTCACAAATCACACCAGAAACCTCAGCTCATTTTGATATATTTTTTTAATGATGAAATTCTGCATTGTTTATCTTCTGTGGTGGGTATAAAACCAGAAGAGCTCCATAATATGGACTTAAGGGGAAACTGGAGAGGATGAAGTCCAAAATGTCCCTAAACAGAATATGCAGCTTATATAAAGGTGCTTACATCATTGCCAAACATAGCATTGTAATTTTCATGTTGTTGTGTGTGAAGAACTGGAAACATTCTGAGTTCTAGCTGTGAGCATCCTAGCCATGTAACTTCATGTTTCCTTTCTCCTGCCACACACAGAGCATCTACTGTGTAGCAATCAGTTCTGTGTGGAGCTTTAACTTCAAAGGTTCAATGCCGCCCTAAGTTGAGGAAGTATCATGAGCCGTTTAAGTGAGTACTGTGCTCAGCAGTCACAGTCCAGAAGTCTTTGTCTCATTCAGACATTACTCCATGGCCTCTCCTAAAATGGGGAACCAGGGTAGGACACACTAATATTTTTGAACCCTAAGTGACTTAATGTAGGTTGTGATCACATATTATACAAAGCTTAAGCTCAAACACAGAATACAATGCTGGGGTCCACAGAATGGCATGAGTTAGCAGCGATGAGGGGTCCTCTCCACAAACAGGCCAAACCTCACGGACTTCACGCTGAGTCCATGTTTTTATTTCGTTAAGAAAATATGATCCCACTGTCCTTTCGTAGCCCAGAAGTGTGAGGGTACATTATTTTTACTGTTTTCTAAACTGCATGCAGATAAAAGGGGATTCTTTTTGAAACTACAACCTCTTAGTGATAAATAATTTTTGATTTACTATACATAACAGTAGTGCATTTCTTGTTAAAACACCAAGCTTTTTTTTACCAAAATGAAAAGAAAACATTCATTTCTTTATAAATAGTTTAAGTAGTTTAAATTCATATTTCATAACAAGATTATAAAAATAGTTTTTTTCAATAAATAAAGACATTTTCATTTACATGGCAAATAATGTGCAGCTAGCTAACCACTATAGGCCATCAGCTCTATTTTACTGATTGTCTAGGAGATGACATGCAGTGATAATTGTTCCTCTGCCTTCAAAAAGGGGAAAATAGATCAGCAGGAGCCATACATGCAAGGCTAACCATGCTATGGATATTGTTCAGAAATGAGAATCGGGCACTCAGGAAAAGCCTTTGCTGCACTTCACAAAAGCCACTTGCTTCAAAACTGGTTCCCAAACTCTTTGGGATTTCTATTTACTCAGACCCTCAGGGTCTTTGGATTGGTTACCAAAGTCTGCCAAACAGACTAGTAAATTAATACCTGTACAGAAAAAGGGTTGATTCTTCTAAGATCTAGAAACTGTTTGCTACAGTATAGAGGTGGATCTTCCTTTCCCTGGACCCTAACCTCTTTTCTGCAGAATTCCCAACATTGCTTAGGCTCCATGCCTACTAGAGGCCCTAAAAGCAAACTAGAGTGGTCATGCAGCAGCAGTTTGGCATCGGAAGCTGCCCCTAGGTGCTGGTATCATACGTTTATGGCTTTGCTGGCCTTTGCGTCTACTGTGCTTGTGACAACTTCCACTGGAAAGTTCTCTAACGGTTCTGTAGAGGCTTACATCATTGCTTCTTGGTCCCAAGAGCCTGGTAAATTTTCCAAACTGAAGGAACTCACAGGTCTGTTGGTGATGCTGCCTTCTTCTGATCTACTTGGGAGAACTAGGTGCAAGGATGTTTCTGAAGAGGAGCAGACAGAGGAGGAGAGACTGGTTGAGATGGACTGCAAAGGTGTCAGCGTGGTATCAGAATTGGGGGAGATGCACCTTAGGAACTGCAAATGACCTTCCTGGATAACCTGGCAGTGGGAGGGAGAATCATCAAGGTTTGGAGAATGAAGCAGTTCACTGTCTGCTGGGGTTTGCTCATGAGTTTCAGTTTGTTGAGGGCTGCTGAGCAAAGAGGAGGGATCCATACTCCAGATGTCAGAGGTGATATTACCATGATAAAGTTGTGCGCCACCTGCCTGAAAATGTAGGCAAGGCTGATGAGCACTCCAGCTCATCCTAGTCTGTAAGCTTTCTCTGGAAGGACACATAGGAGTGGGATGCAGAGAACAAAATCTTGATGGTTGCTGAGGTGACAAGATATTTTCCAGAAGTTGAATGATGTTCCTCATATCTTTCCCTAGTTGGGAAACCTCCTGAGCCAATGTTGTCACCTGTGTGGAGAAAGCAAAGCGATCAACAATGGTCACAGGTACACTGAGTCAACAGGTTTCAGAGCACTAAAGACAGGAAGGGAAATTTCTTAGTAAGAGGGGCACTCCAACTTAGAGCTAACCAAGCGCAAGGTGAGTAAGGTGGGCATCTAGATGGATTTAAAGGCTGACCTAAAGATACATCCACCTTGTGGAGATGAGTGTGCTTAGGGGTCTTAATCATCGGCTGGGATATCATTGCAAAGAATTGGAGAGGTTCTGTGGCTTTGAACACCAATGACAGCTTCCACTTTCTAAAAGTAGAAGGGATGCAGACAGGTACACAGATGTCACCCAATGATCAACCCAGAGGACAGATACCAAGTGCAAAGCACCAGACACATTGAGCCTCTGTTCAGTGTGGGGACTGCACAGCAGCTCTCTAGCTTGACATTTTCTAGGGGAGGTCTTGTGACTAGAGGTCCAGAACCAAAGGGACCTTCAAGAAGTAGAGGGTATTGAGACCTCTTACCAGATTTTCTGTCAAGAGAATTCTTGGGAAAAATGGAAGTCACCAAATGAGATGAAGAGAAAGAGACTGTGAAGAGGGTAACGAGAGGCCTGCGCCGTGAACACCCAAGTGTCCTGGGATCTCCCAGCTAACTAGGTTATCCTTAAGTGTAGCCCAGATTGCATTGTGTCTGCTTCACTCACTGTAGAGGTGAATCACTTAGCACTTATCTGTTTCTCAAAGGAGCCAAACCACAAACGCAAAAACCACAGAAAAGTATTCATTTAAAACACAATAAAATCCATTGACAGAGTTGTTTTCTTAACATTAGATTTAGATTAAGGTCACAGCAACAAAACCTCAAAGTCCACTCAAAGGCTAACTGTGGTTCCAATCTGAGGTTTCTGAAGGAAGTTTGTATCACCTCAAACAGGATACACACAAATTTCCACTCTTTGAATTATCCAGCACTCACACAATCTTGTAATGCACTGCTATCTCTACTTTAATGCCTTATATTTTATGATAGTGTTGCTGTGTTTTGATTTTACTACCACAACCCACAAATGTCCCAGTTGAAGCCCTAGAACACCATCAGCACCCAAACAGAGCAGTCAGTTTCAACATCCATGCTACCAAAATCAAGACTGCTGCTTGGGACAGGTTTCTCTCTCTCTCTCTCTCTCTCTCTCTCTCTCTCACACACACACATTCAAAAATTATCTATATATCCAATCTTTGTACAAATGTGCATTTTATGATGGATATACCCTTTAAATCTCTCCCTCTCCCTCTTCTCTCCCCAGTTAGTTCCTTTTGTTTGCTTAGACAACTTTATTTTCATTGTTTACACATTCCTAATTCATCCAGTCCACTTCTGGTGAGAGCATTCTGAAGCCAGCTCTCCTTTGCAGCCCCAACAGGAGGTGCCACTGCTCATCTTAGGCATTTGAAACATCTAGAAAGAAGTCATTCTGTGGTTCAGGCCACCAGCTGTTAACATAGTGGCTGAAATTTCAAGACCCAAACTCTGTGTTGGTGTGGAACTGTAGGGAAGCAAACAGATGCTTGTCTCGTTTGTTTTCTGTGGATCTGCAACTGCTGGAAATGGAACAGTTCCCACCAGTCTCCCTGTGGAGAGGAAGGGTGAATATAAAGGACCTGGCAGTTTCTCCAGTACTGCATGTGTGGCTTACACCACTCAGTGTGACAGAATCCCTGCCCCACAGACGAGCTGACAGTTCTGTAGAGTCCTCAGCTCCACTATCAGCGATTTAGGATATATTCTGCCACCAAATTGAAAGGACATCTGAACAGCTCTCTCTGTGGTCCGTGAGCCCATTTCCGAATCAAACTCATCTGAATTGGTGGATTAGCTGAGCTTTCAGTCAGGATACCCACAGGTGGTTGGAAAGGAAATGGTCCCCAAACAGAGTGGCACAACTGGGAGGTGTGGCTTTGTTGGAGTAGGTGTGGTCTTGTTGGAGGAAGTGTGTCATTGTGGAGGTGGGCTTTGAGCTCTCATATATGCTCAAGCCACACCGAATACGACCAACCCCTTCCTCAAGATGTAGGAAGCTTGGCTACCTCTTCAGTACCTTGTCTGCCTGCATGCTGCCTTGCTTCCTTCCATTGATGATAATGAGCTAAACCTCTGAACTGTAAGGGAGCCACCACCACAATTAAATGCTTTCCCTTATAAGACTTGCTGTGATAGTCACAGCAATAAAAACCCTAACTAAAATAGCCCACCTGACCTTTCATTCAGAACTGGATAAAGACAGAATTGGCAGACTGATTTTAAACTTTAGGTATATTAGGCATTACAGAATTCAGTGAAAATCTTAACTAATATAATAATACAACATTTTTATGATCAAACTAACCAAAAACATTAAGACAGGCAGGGTTCAGTGTGTGAAGCAGAAGACTGAGGCCCAGAAATAAATGATGTTTTATTTTAAAAATGACAAGTGTTGTGTGTGTGTGTGTGTGTATGCATATTCGTGTGGTAACCTCAGAGACCAGAAGAGATCATCAAATCTTTTGGAGCTGGGGGTACAGGTGGTTATAAGCCCCTGACATGGGTGCTCGGAATTGAACTCCTATCCTTTGCAAGAGTCCATTGATGTCTTAGTTGCTGAACCATCTCTTCTGCTCCCAGATGGTGTTTTTAAGATTACTCATTTCATAAGAGACATCTTTGGTCTAGAACACAGGCCTTATCTTTTCTGCAGTATGTTATTGTGCTGATTCTGAAGGAGCTGGGAAGTGTTTGCTAACGTGTTTAGAATTCTCCACAGAGCACAGTGACACAGACCATTGTTTCATGGATAAGAGTTATATAGACTGTCAATTCTATAGCAGATAAGCAAATAGTGTAATCTCACGAAACAATTCCAGAATGATTAAATAGTAAATTCTCTTCAAAGGAAATTATATGAACAACAACAACAAAAGATTTGTTATAGGGTAAACACCATTATTCAGAATAAATGCATTTCTAGCTCTCAAAATAAAAATTTTCTATTTATTCAGAGCTGCATTTTTGACATCTAACTTACACTGTATAATCACCACAACTTTGAGTCCATGAACTCTGAATGGGAACCCATGTACTCCACTGACTCCAGGAATATAAACACATATAACTGTTCCAAAAGGCAAATTACTGTTTTAGCTGGAACTAAAAACAACAGAGAAGTCAAGAAAATAGAACTTTCAAGTGATGTGAGGGAAAATTTCCATCATTGTATGCCCAGGGACACGCCCCTGTACCCTATTAAAGTTCCATGAGGGAAATAATCTCTTTTCAAGGACAAAGTCAGGTGCCACAAAAAGAGACAGCAAGCATTTCCTGAAGGCGGAAACAATGATGACAGTGACAGGGGTAGTGACTTCCACAGAAGACACAGTACGTTTTATTGTAGTGGTGTGTGCTGGCCCCTGCTGGGATGCTGACAGAGTCTATTCTAAGACATGAAATACAGTAGCTTTGATCAGGCATAAGAAACAAAGAGTTTACTTTTTGAGGGTGGTAGAATTCAAGTCGCCACCTGATTAAGAAAAGTAGAATTGCTGATGAAGACTGTTGAGGCTGCTTTCTGTGTGGAATTGTAATACAGCCAAAAAAATCATCCTGACCAGACAAAGGCGAGTTTTCTTCCTACCCCAACAGCAACCTAAAACCCTTATATTTTCGTCACTCATGTTAGAAAACATGAGGGTCGTCCCAAGCCCAACCTCTTTCTTATCATTTTTGTTTGTTTTTTGAAACTTTGCACATGAGGAGGCTATGTCGATGTGGACTTCTGATTAAGGTAGAGAGAATGTATAAAATGAACATTATTTGATGTGTATTCTCCATATGTATGTTTTGGCCATTCATTTTCTCTATTTTCTTTCTTCGTCTTTCTTTTTCATTCTTTCTCTTCCTTCCCATTCTTTGTCCCCCTCTTCCTGCTCCTGGATGAAAACCCAGCAGTTTGGAATTTAAAACTGTTAGCCAAAGCAGTTTACCATCACCATCTCTCCAGCAAAGGGCTCACACTAACATTTTCTTTTTTCTCCAAGTCCTGTCAGAAAATGGGAGGGAGGAAAGAACTATCTGTCCTCCCAAGTGACTCAATTCTCTACTCCTGCGCCAGAGCGTCCAAATACTGCCCTCTTTTATTTTTGTGCCAGGATCATGCATTAAAGTCTCAGTTCAGTGTTGGAAATGTCTCTACCATTCGCAGGCATCCCCTCTTGTTACACAGCATGGGGCATGGTCCACACACTGCATTGACCTTGACATGCACTGAAGAAGGAAACTACTAATTTACCACACTTCCTTATTTCATTCACATCCAGGATTCCTTAGAACTTCTTTGTCCTTGTTGGCATATATTTCTAGATCACACTGTTTACTGTTGTTGTCTTTAATCAGCTTCACTGATGTATTTTTACCTGTCTCCCTCCCTCCACTGCATCATTTTCCCACAAGGACTATGATGTAGGACCTAAATAATACATACATGCATACATACATATATCTCACATGCTTAACTATACACACACACATATATGTATATCTATCTATCTGTCTCTCTATCATCTATCTCACATGCTTAACTATAACCAAACAGTGCATCCCCTGATCGCCTTCCTTTTTCCAACTGAAACCTTGTGTGCTTTGCTTCTAGTTCCTGGTAGCCCAATCTGCTCTCAGTTTCTATAGTTAATTCCCAGTTCTCACAGAATTGTATACTTTGGTTAACCCCTCACACTCTGATCATGTAAGTCTCTTGTTCTCTGTCGTGTTGGTGAATCTCTAGGTGGTGTTGAGCTGTTTGCACATGGCTCCTGACAGCTTTCTTACTGTGATGTTGGCAGGCATGGCCTTGAAAGGGGAGATTAGAAATGCAGTGGAATTCAAGTCTCAGTATATTCAATCATACAGTTTCACTCAGCTGAAATAATTTTACAAAAAGATGTTTCCTTACAGGTTATCTGACTTCCCGTTCAATACAGGAAAGAAAAGGAAATGTTTGATTTTTCCTTCCCCCCAAATCAATGTTAAAAATAAGCTTATCTGTTACCCCTGAAATTGGTCAACTGGTCGCTTACTGATAAGCATCAGAAAGAAATCTGTGAATCTAGGTGTATTAACGTTGTGATTTACTCTAGTCATTATTTCCACAGAAGTTGTCATCTTTGACAAGTGTGTATGTGACTTGATTACCTTGGATATTGATCACAGCTGGGCCCACTAATGTGCAGTCATGAGATGGGGAGGGACTCCCCGGGGCTTGCTTCTCCCTGAGTATAAAGAGTATAAACGTGGACAGAAACAGTTTCCAAGAGTGGTGTAGTAGCTCCTTCAGTCACCTGCAATCCTATAAGTAACCTTGGCTGTGCTCACCCACGCCCCAGTAAATTACCTCTCAACTGTGCCTACCTGTGCCCGAGGGTAACTCCTTATCTTTACCCCTCTAAATTACCCTAACTGAATTCAGTGGTTCAATCAGACAGACTTAGGTGTAGTAGTTGATTTAGTCTGCAGTTGCTGCCTTATCTGAGGTGAATAGACCTGTTTGTCTTCTCAAAAAAAGATGCTAAATAATATACTACTGTATTCCGTCATAGAGTATAGGTGTTTCAAAGTCTAACGAGGAGCCTGCTCATCTCTCTATGTGAGTCTTTTATGAGAAATCTATTGACTATAGGTCTGAGGAACTTTTAAGGTCCAGAAACCTATGCCAAAACTAATAAGACTGGGAAATATATTAAATAGATATACATAACAAGCTGCAAAGTCAGCGATTAAGAATAGTTTCATCTATGGTAGAACCAAAGGAATGGAATACTTAGGAAACCAGTATGTGTGAAACAGGTAGGTTTGAAGCTGGGAACTGAAAATTTTAAAATATTGCTTGGAAAAACCCTAGACACATAATGAGATCCTTAGTTCATGAATGAGAAGATCTTCAGATGACAGTATTCCTCACCATGGTTCATGGGCAATATACCTACTTCCAGAAATCGAGAAAACATCACAGAAAGAACTAAAGAGCTGTAGGCTAGAGAGAAGTGTCATGAAGTGTTGTCTTCTTGATTTGACATGGCTGTTTTACATGGGAACACAGCAGCTGCTGGTCAAGACGAAAGTGAACTCACTTTTATTATTCTGCTAAATGGATATAGCATCAAACTGTCCTGTAAACTTGTCTCTCTACCTGTAGGATAGTACAGATCTCAGAAGTCCTGAGATTAAGTTTCTTTGGGCAGTGGATTGTGGTTAACACAGAAACTCACAGCTATTCAGAGTGCAGAGAATAAACATCAGCAGAGTGCTCAGTCATAAATGGGACATCAATATAACACCCCTTCCAAGGCTCAAGGACCATCATGAAAGAGTCGGCAGAAAGATTATAACAGCCAGAGATCAGGGAGGACTCAAGAAAAGGAGTGTCTTTTTGATTTGATGGGGCCTTCACATTCATGGACCCAGCAGCTTTGAGTGCTTGCATAAAACCAGTACAAGATCAAGTCATTCATCATTATAGCACAGAGCAGGAAGGTGTTGAGAAGATTGAGAAGAACCCTCCTCACTGGGGAGCAGTAGCCAGTAGGTAGCTTCTGGGGCAGGGCGGTTCATATTCCATCATGGAGCAGGAAGGTGTTGACAAGAACCTCCTTACTGGGGAGCTGTGTACAGTTGATGGTCTCTGGGGTAGGAAGGGTCAGCATTTCAGCATGGAGCAGGAAGGTGTTGATAATAACCCTCCTCACTGGGGAGCTGTGGACAGCTGGTAGCTTCTTAGGGAGGGAGGGTCGGGTTTCTTTAAGGGTATGGCTACTGGTAAGTGGACCATGCTCAAATGGATGCCCCTATACCCAGGATCATATGGGCAGTGTAAATTGGAGTTGAAGGGGATGAAATAAAAAGAGAGGACCTTATATAAGGGGTAGGAGGTAGAAGTGGATCTAGGAGAAGTTAGGAGGAAGAGTGGGGCTGAATAATTTCAAAATATATTATATGAAATTCTCAAAGAATTAATACAAATATTTTTTTAATTTCAGCATGGTGTGGGGAGGGGCTCACAAATCTCCACCCCATCTCAGGAACTATTAGCACTTGATGGCTGCTGGAGGAGAACAAGTCAATGTTCTTTGGGATTATGGCCACCGGTAGGATGACACCATTGCAATGTATATATGTGGGCAACACTGACTGTACTCAGTGGGTTAAAATACATAAGTAAGTAAGTAAGTAAGTAAGTAAGTAAATAAATAATAAATAATGGTATGGATGAAGTTGGGAGGGAGATGAGATTTGATCATTCTGAGATCAGTTGAGACTAATATGATCAAGATACATTGTATACATGTATGAAATTTAAAACAAAAAATAAAAATATCATTACAAAAGAAAGCATACTCTCCTTTTTGTAGAAACAGGTGTTCTAAAGTTGGCACAAAGTCCTGGACTGCCAAAGCTATCTTGAAAGAGGAGACTGAAAATGGAGGACACTTATCTTTCCATTTTGGAACTTGCTACAAAGCAAAGTAATAAAGACAGCAAAGAGCTGGGATACAGATAGACCAGATAGACATAGTCAGCAGAATATAATTTTGAGGCCAGAAATAGCTAGTATGACAGAGCACACCTTCACTCCTTCCTCTCAGGGGACTGAAGCAGAAGGCCATAAGTTTGAGACTATGCCGAGTTTTCTAGAAAGACTCTAAGTAAAAAAAAATACGTTCTGAGGTGAACTGCAATAGTTAATCTCAATTGTCAGCTTCACTGGAGTTAGAATTGCAATAGAAATGATACTTTGGTGTGTTTATGAGGATATTTCTAGAAAAACTACTTAACGAGGAAAGACCCATTCTACATGTGGCTGCCCATGTCCTATGGACTTGAAACCCCGAGTGACTAGAAGGAGAAGCAGGTTGAGCACCAGCTTTAATTTCCTGAGCCTTCTGATTGTGAATGCAATGTGGTCACCTCACTCAGCTACCACCGTTCGTGAACTCCAAACCAAACAAATGTCCCTTTATAGCATGGTTTCTTGTCAGATATTTGGTTATAGCAACCAGAACAGTAACACATGCATTAGTCATCACATTCACAATCCACTGATTTATGAATATCACTTTCAGACCTCTCAGCTGGAAATAGTGTTTTAATCAATGATACTTTGAAAATTCATGTACAAATGAGGCTAAATGCACAACTCATACAATATATACAACTTAACCCAGAATAGATCAAAGGTACAAGCCCAAGAGACTACAGCATAAAATTCTGAGAAGAAAACTAAGGAATAAATATTCATTACACTGGATTTCTCACAGATATGACTCCAAAAACATAAGTAGAAAAATGAAGACAGGTTGGTTCTCTCTACAATTAATACTCATGTGTTTCAGGGGAGTCAATTGTTAATCTACAAAATGAGAGGAGAAAATCACAAACCATTTGCTGCATAAGGGACTTGGTTCTGTAAATCATAAAGAACTCTTAAGAGTTAATAATAAAAAGAGAGCCCAATTGAAACTGGGGAAAAGTTGGAAAGGAACAGTTCTGAAAAGAAGAGAGATAAATGACCAAAACACAGGCAAAGATAGAGTGTGGGTACATGTTAGGAAGCTCTAACACAGAAGGAACCAGTATCTAGTTCTCCTGTATTCAAGAGGCCACCATACTTCATTCACATTTGGTGACTACATCCTCCATACTGTCATAAGTTCACATACAAACTCCTATTGTAGATCTTCTTACCTGCTGTGGGACAATGGCCTTGTACTTTGTAAAGATTTGTCACTTGTACTTTAATAAAACACTGGTTGGCCTATTAGCTCAGGCTTCTTATTAATTAATTCTTACATCTTAAATTAGCCCATTATTCTTGTCTATGTTAGCCACATAGCTTAGTACCTTGTATAAGTGAGGCATTCTCATCTTGCTTGTCCTGTGTCTGGCTCCCTCTGTGTCAGCTGCAGACTGACTCTTTTCTTCTCCCATAATTCTCCTGTTTTTGTTGTCTTGCCTCTACTTCATGCCTGATCACCCTGCCTATACTTCCTGTCTGGTTACTGACCAATCAGCATTGTATATTATTGTGTTTTCTTTAAATTTTTTGACTGCTAGCAAGTGGCCCTGATCCTGTACCAGAAGATCCGTCCATCTGAAGGGGTGAGTGAGTGCTTGACCAATGGTTAGCCTGATGCCCCCGAAGGGGAGCCCAGGCACCCCCATCCCCCTAAACTTTCTGGCCATCCAGCGGGGGCTCCCCCCTGCCTGCTGCCTTTCTCTTCTCATCCCATCCCAGCTTCCCTTCCCTAGCACCCCTCTCCACCTGCAGGGTCAAAGGATTCCCTAACTCAGCCTGCTACTGGGATGGGTTCTGGGGTCAAAGTGGTGAGGGCAATTGCTGCAGGAGTTTCTTTGCCCCACTGA
>LOJH01044671.1:5017-16022 GCA_001685095.1 Ellobius talpinus | reverse complement strand
GGAGACGGAGACGGAGACGGAGACGGAGACGGAGACGGAGACGGAGACGGAGACAGAGAGACAGAGAGACAGAGAGACAGAGAGACAGAGAGAGACAGAGAGCATGATGACTCTCAGGCCTCTGGACTAGGTCGACATTGGTGCTTCAGAGCAATTGTAGATCCAGTAGATAACATACCTACTTTCAAAGGCACAGCTAGAGGCATAGACCACACATAGCTTGTTACTAGAAGATTTAGACTTCCATGGAAAGGAAGCTCCACAGCTTTGTTTAAAAACAAATTTTGGTGTAAGGGAACCTTACCAGAGTCTCATATCCCCACCAGCCTTGCCTTGGAAAGAGCAGAGGCTGGTCCTCAGCCTTTCTTGATTGTTTTTTATCTGCAACATGAATCCCCAAGTCTTTTTTTTAGAATCTTAAGGGGTTCAAGTGAAGTAATGGAAAGGAAGGTCTATCTGAGAAATGGTCTCTCAACAAACCTGGCTTGTCTATTAGGCCTCGTGGAACTAGCCAAAAGGAAAGTGTATTCTGTAGAGGAGGTCACTGCTCTCTATTACTACAACCCTTACCAAGAAAACAGAGTAGTAGAGTCAATGATATAAGGCAGGACCGAGGGCCAGCATCACGTGATCGTACTTACTGAGCATCTAATGGAATCACATACAGAGACAGGAAGTAGAATGATCATTGCTGGGGCCGGGGGTGAGGTTGCCACATGGGGGCAGATTTTCAGACATGCAAGAAGCAATGTTCTACAGACTTTCCATGTAGCACTAAACCCCAAACTTTGTCAAGGGGCTAGACTTCCTATCATTTGCTTGTTTCATCACAATAAAAGGAGAAAAACAACATCCAAAGCCTTACCTACCAGTCCCAGGATGCCAAACACTGACAGCAATAGCCCAATATAGCACTGCCATAGCCATCCTGATGTTAAGCACAGAGTAATAACTAAGCAAGGGTGACACAGTGCGTACCAAATGTTGAACAAATAGTTATGAGTTACAAGAAAGAATAGCAACATGGGTCAATGAGGCAAGAAGGAGAGGGACACAAAGTCTCCAGCTCTGGCTGTGTGCTCTATGCCAGGCCCTGTCCAGTGTTTTCAGAAAGCGAGATTCCATGTGAGAGGAGAATCCAGAAATAGATCAACACATCCCAGCCCTCAGAGCAGTTTCTGGCCCAGAGTCAATGTTTCATAAACATTTAGTGAATGAATGTAACATGGAAATTTCACAGAACCACCTATTACAAATTTTATTTACTTAGCTGACAGCAAGTTAATGACATATTTACAAAGCTTATAACAAAGCCATTTGGTTTGGCAATGTCATTTCACACTAAAAAAAATAGCTTATGCTTTGACCCAGATATTCCAATTTGAAATGTCTGCCTAAAGAAACCCTGCACTGAACACACGAAAACACATGCATGGGTGGTCAGGGGTGGCAATAGTTGTGTACATTAGGAATGACTTCCATGGTAGAGTACTACAAGGTACTGAAAATGAGCAAGACAGATCCATTAAATGACATCAGATTATCTCAAAGACACGGTACTTGAGAAAAACTGCTATAGAAAAGCATGCCACATACATTCAAAGCATGCACACACACACACACACACACACACAAAGAATGACCATAAACATACACACATGAAAAAGGAAAGGTCTGTAATGCCAATACACATCTGTCATTTATTCACATAGCTATAGATATATAGAGATAAAGATATTTGTATGAGACTTGGGCAACTTTTAGGGATTCATGACACCCAAATACATTAGGCTAAATGAAAGAAGCACACCTAAATCAACTTCATAATGCATTACTTTATGTGTTGGCAACTTTAGAAAAGGCAAAATGCTGGTGACAGAAAGAAGGGTGGCATTTTCCAGAGGCTAAAAACACCCAGTGTGAAATGGCATGCAAAGGCCCAAGGGAATCTTCAGAGTGATGGAAATGGCTCGTCATATGACAGAGAGGGTGACTTTACAGGTGCAGTTATCTGAAGTCACTTAATTGTACATTTAAAACAGATAAATTTTATTGCATGCAAATTATATATCATTATTTAACAGATTTCGGTAATAAATCTTATGGAGATGTTGGTGTAATATGGGCCTTGTTTCTTTTTTTAATTTTTTGATATTGTATACTTTTTAGATTATCTGAAATCATCTATCTATAAAATTACTATAAGTTCATTTTTTTCTAATAAAAAGTATGCCTTATATGGTGTTTTTAGTTTCTTTGATATTATTAAAAAGAACCTGTGTGAGGGAGAAGTATGGTCTCCCAAATGTTGCATGACAAAGAATGCTGTGACAATCTGGGATCCAGTTCATTCACTGACTTCTGCTGACTCCCTATTCCCAGCCCTCAGTCTCCCATCTGGGGCTCTGGGTTCTGTCAGAGGAGGAAAGACGGCTGAACACTGCATGAATCTCTCACTTCTCTTCCAGCCAGTGGCCAGTGCACAACCCACTTGAAACTCACCAAGGCAAGTTGACACAGAAAGTAGCTATTAAGGTAGAGAAGAATCAGTTCCATTCATTTTAAGGCCACGAGAAAAGCTGGGCCATTGACATCTGAGTAGAATTAGAATCCAGTGTGAGCATCAGTTAGCTAGAGATTCATTCTCTTGTCCCCCACCTTCTTAAGACTCATGGAGCACACACAGAGAGAGTGAGCTGGGCAAACACCTGTGGAAGCAGGTCTCTTCTACGTAAGTGATCTCAAATCTGGATGGACGTAAAGGACATTGATTCATACTGAATGAACTGATAAATCCATAATCCCTTATCTGCAAACTAACTGTGAACCCTTTCCATACCTTTCTGCTGTCCCTCCAATTCCATACCACTGATCATTGTTATAATCCTTTTCCATCAAGTTGTCTTTCCTCTAGATAATACGCCAACGGGCTTGCTCAACTACTTTGAACCCTAGGCCATTGTCTTAGTGATGACTGACATTTCTGTGTGCATGCTGGCCTACAATGGTGTACTATCCTCGTTCCCATGAGACTAGAGCTTAGCTCTACAGTTCCTACTCTAAGAATAGTCTGAGAAAACCAGAATAGATGCCTTCCTAGGAGGTTGTCTATCTCTCTATGCAACCTCTCTCTCCCTCCCTTTCTCTCTCCTTCCCCTCCTTCGCTCCTTCCCTGTTGGCCATCCTTTGAGCCTTCTAATGGCAAAGCTCCACTCTTCCAGGAGTCTTTCCTCCATTATCTGAACTAAGCTTGAGTTATGAAAGCTCCAGGGACTTTATAATACTTAGCCCAATATTAAGTCAGTCTACCGAGAATGATCAGAACTCATAACAGCTGAGTTCACAAGAAGTGCTAATAATTTGTTGAAATACTTAATTAATAATAATATAATTGCTTTAGTTTCCTTTCTATTGCTGTGACAAAAGACCACAATCAGCTTAGGGGAGGGATGGATTTATTTCACATACACTTCCAGGTCCCATTGAAGGAAGTTAAGGCAGGAGCTCAAAGCCAAAACCATTCAAGAATGAGCACTGCTTTCTTTTTTACTTATTCAGGCTCATGGTTAGCAGACTCCCTTAAACCTTCCTAGAGAATAGTACTTCCCACAGTGGGCTAGGCCTACATGTGTCAATCAACAATCAATCTAATCCCTCCTAGACATACCCACAGTCCAACCTGAAAAAGACAATTAAATTGATATTTTTTTATCAGATGAGGGCGATAAATGGTGGTTATGGTTTTGTTGTCCTAGTTACAATTCACTGTCAACCATTTATGGGGAGCTTGCTGTGTGTCTGCTTCATGAAATATAAAATTATGAATTCATTTAGTCCTCAACAGCCCCATGAAGTTCATAACACTATTTTCATATATTATAACTGAGAAGACAAAACGAAGAGAATACTTGAAAAAAATACAGCAAATCCTACTAATCAATCCATCTGGGATGAGACCCTGTAAACTTGGCCTTTCTATCACTGGGCTTCAGCCAAATGAGATAACAGACCTCCAGCATCCCAGATATTTCACCTCCTTTAACAAACTGAAGCTTAAAGAAAATTCTTACTCCTCCCGAGCAAGCTGTTTCCCACTGTCATTGTGGACTGTGGTTCTATATTTCTGGTGAAATTATGACACTAATTCAGAAAACAGGAACTATGATGTGTAGCATTACAAAATCACACACAGTGGTAACTGAGCCCTTAGTTCTAGAGGATTCTATGAATAAAGAAGTAAGGCCATGCCCAGGGCTACACCAAGAGGACAGTGGCAAGTCAGGTCATTATTGTAAGCCAGTCATGGACTTATTAATGATCATAGGTACATTTTGAGCATATTGGCTAGCCTTATTTAAACGAGGTCTATATCCAGAGAGGCATATGACACAGGGAAGGGACAACAGAGAAGACAAGTTGAGCAACTCCCAGCCAATGTGGCAAAGGGAAATAAGACACACAGGACAGACAGGATGGGAGAGTCTGTGAGGAAGCTGACGATTAACTTAAGACGGTGACTAAAGAAAGGACCTTGCAGTCCTGAGATGATGCCTGCCTTCTCCTTGTCCCCTAGCTTGGTCACCTGGGCTAGTGGCCATACACTCATAAAACCAATACATGCAACATCCTTCCTCCAGAAGCTAAGATGCCAAACCATTTCTCTCAGAGGTACAATTAGGTTCTTAAATTTCTTATTATAATAATTAGGGTAAATTGAAGAAAATCAAGATAATTTGGAGATTCCTTTAAAGCAATTTTGACTACTAGCTAGATACAATGAACAAAACCGTCTCAGAACTCTCTGAGCATTTGTCTTGTTTCTGCAACACTGCTGCTTGACATAGTATAGACACAGGCTACCTGGGAAGCATCAGATTACAGCATCTGAGGTCTCTTCCTTTCCCCTGCCCCAAGCCTTTACACTTCAAAGTAGCATTGTCCTAGTCATATATTTTTATTAATAGGTGACTATAGAGCAATATGAATTCTCAATATTTTTGCCACACCCTGGTAGTATGTCTATCATCTCAAAAGAGATTTCAGAATTTTTAACTATTAGCATAGTACCATATGCCCATGGATGCAGCTGCGGCATATATACATATGAAATGCTTTGGGAAGAACCAACCACTTTTTTTTCTTTTCATACTTTTTATTAAAAATTTTTACTTTTCATTTTACATACCAACCCCAGTTTCCCCTCCCTTCCCTTCTCCTGCTGCCCCTACCTAACCCCTTCCCATCCCTCATTCACTCCTCCAAGAAGGTTAACTTCTTCCTTGGGAAGTCAACAAGGTCTGAGATACCAGACTTGAGGCAGGACCACACCCATCCCCCTAGCAAGGCTGAACAAGTTATCCCACCATAGGAAATGGGCTCCAAAGAGCCAGTTCGTGTACCTTGGATAGGTCCTGGTGTGACTGCCAGCACCCCACAACAGACCAAACCATATAACTGAATGTGTAACACATTTAGAGGGTCTAGTTCAGTCCCATGCAGGTTCCCCAGCTGTCAGTCCATATTCAGTGAGCTCCCAGTTTCTCTATGGTTTCCCCCTTCATGATCTTGACCCCTCTTGTTCATATGATTCCCTCCTCCCTCGCTTCAACTGAACTCCAGGAGCTCAGCCCAGTGTTTGACTGTGGGTCACTGCATCTGCTTCCATCAGTTACGAGAAGTAGGTTCTATGATGACAATTAGGGTAATCACTAAACTGGTTAAAGGGGTAGGTCCTTTCAGACACACTCTCCACTATTGCTAATTGTCTGAGCTGGGGTCATCCTTGTGAATTCCTGAGAATTTTTCTAATACCAGGTTTCTCTCTAATCCCATAATGGTTCCCTCTATCAAATAGTTCATTGCTCTCCCCTTCTGCCCCTCCCTCAACTCAGCATTCTGGCTCTCTCATGTTCCTAATCCTCCATCCCCTCCCTTCCCCCATCCCATTTTTCCCAGGAGATCTTAATTATTTTCCTTCTTGGGGCCTTCCATGTGTACCCTTCTTAGGGTCCCTCTTTTTGCCTAGTTTCTTTGGGATTGTGGATTGTAGCTTGGTTATCCTTTGCTTTACAACTAATATTTACTTATGAGTAAGTACATATCATGTTTGTTTTTCTGGACTTCACTCAGGATGCTTATTTCTAGTTCCATCTATTTGCCTGCAAATTCAAGATGTCATTGTTTTTTTTACCACTGAGTAATACTCCATTGTGTGATTATATTGAAGGCTTGTTCTAGAGAAGGAAACACATACCTGGTTCTACAGATATGGCCAAGAACTAATGACTGGGAGCTCATGGGCCCCAGTGTTAATCTATTACTGTTATCAACCATGCTCCAATGGATGGCCCCATATCCATGAAGTGTGGACAGTACAAATTGAACTCTGTGGATTATTAAAGAGAGAGAAAGAAAGACCACAACATTGTAAGTAGGTGGGGGATGGATCTTAGAGGAATTAGAAGGAGTAGTAGGGGGTGAATATGACCAAAATACATTGTACATATGTATGAAATTCTCAAAGAATTAATAAAAATATTACATTAAAATGTTATATTAAAGGCTAGAGAGAGGGCTCATTGGTTGTGAACATTTGCTGCTTTTACAAATGCACCAGGCACACATACAGTGCATTTACATACATGCAAGTAAAATATTCATATTCATAAGATAAAAATAAACAAGGCTTTAAGTATATATTAAATTTACTTCATTTCAGGGATTTCCCCACACACACACACCCAATCTACTCAGCACTTCAGTAGAATAAGCTCATGGATTCAGCAGGGAATTCAGAGAGTCAATTGGACAGCTTTGGCTTGTGATTACTAAAAACCAGCAGTCATTCTGTTTAGGAGTCATTAAAGCTGATGCACAGAGTTAATCTAATTGAAATCCAGGTCTTTGACCTGTTATTCTTTTCATAAAAACATACACAGGTATTTGTAAGACTCCTGTTCAGTATTTGGGGTTAAGAGGAAAAGGCAGAAGACAAGACTGAGTAAGTTCAATTCCCAAATATAACCCAAAAATGGGGGAGAAGAAGAGAGAGAAGGAGCTAGGAAAAAGCCAGAGAAGAAAAAGAGATGGGAGACAGAGAGAGAAAGAGAGCGATAGCCAGGGGAACTAAGGTTGAGAACCAAATCTAGAGTTTCTTAAAAGCTACCAAGTCTTAAAATATACCTTAATACACAGGAACAGGGAAGAGAAGGAAAGCAATTCTATAAAGAAAATCCAACAGAACAAAAGTGTGTATGGGGCAAAGCAGGGTCACACTGCTACAGGCTTGCAGAAATCTGCACGCTCTGGTCTCCTGCTACTGTCTGCCACTTTGAAAACCACAGCTCTCTAGGCATACCCAATGTCGTCACTTGTACACTTGTCATTAGGCTGTCTAACGGCCCAACAGATCCATTCTCTAAAACAAAAGTCAGTGGCTGTCCTCAGAACTCATCTTCTGATTAGTGTTCCCCCAAGCTTTCCTTCACAGAATAAGGCCAAGTGCATTTAAGTTTCTGGAATCTTCTTCATATCCCTTTTGAAAATGTAGAGTAAATATTATGTTGGCTCCTCTCTGCAGTCAATTAATGCATCCTCTTTGCCAAAGTCATAAATATAACTTTTTTTTCTGCTGCTGCTTCTCTTATTGCGTACATATGCTACTGATAATTACTTGTTTTTGAGTTCTTAGCCACTTGGGCATGGAAAGACATCTGAGGTTTAAATGTTAGGACTATTGCGTTATTACATGTCTTACTTTATAAGAGAATAGGCCATCACCACCTCCTATTGTATGCACTAAACTTGTATTCAACAAAGGGATCCATTTAATGTGCTGGAACCCTAAAACAACCAGGTGTTCTTGTAAGGAAAGTCAATATGAGCACCATGGAGCCCTCTCTGTAATCGATTCCTGAAGCTTCTGCATGGTGGCATTTTAGGAAACTCTCCGGTTTTATTTTCTCTGCTTAGATTAAAACAAATAAAAAATAAAAAATAATGAATCAGTATTCAATTCAAGGTGCTCAGACCTGAGAAGGAATTGAGGGAAGTCCTGAGCTGGTGTAGAGTAAATAATGACAATACTCTTCCATGGGAGTCCCGATGTCTTGGTAAAGTTCAGGCTGAACCATTTTGTTAGGCTTCGTAGGAAAACAGAATATAGAGCTTGTTTTTAAAGTATAAATACTGTTTTTTTAAAGAGCACTTGAAAGGATGGGGAGATAGCTCAGTGAATAAAATGCTTGCCATACAAGCTTAAGAACTTCAGTTTGATTCCCAGCAGCAGATGTGGTGACATTCACTTGCTGGAGAGAGGAGGAAGCCTGGAGCTCACCGGCCAGAAGTCAAGCCAAATCAGTGAGTTCCAGGAAAAGCGAGAAAGCCTGTCTCCAAAAAGAAAGATAATTGACTCCTTGGGAATGAGTGACAGCTGAGGTCTACCTCTGAACCTCACACTTGCGTGAATGCAAGTGCATAGGCAGGCATGAATCTACATAAACATTCACAAACATGAGTCTACAAGCACGTGCACATGCACACAAATGAAATAAAGTAATAGAATGAAGCAAAACAAAAAACAAGCGTTTGAGATTCAGAATGACAAGGCCCATTACCCTACAAGCTTTGGGGAATCTTTGAGAGCATCGCCATGCATCCTCTTCAGAGATCAGCAAACTCATGGAGCCTGCATGAGGCCTGGTTTGGCCATTCCAGTTGTCATGTGCATATACTTGCTTTAGAAAATGTGCTTCCATTACAGCTAAAGGAAATTGCCCCGAATAAAAATGACAGTAGTAATAATATTTAGTCTCTAGCCTATTTCAGGATCCTCACATGTTCAGGGAACCAGTGGGTCAGTTCTCTAAACCTAAATTGTGCTGGGGCATTATCAGATTCATTTGGTCAATCAGGCTTTAATTGGGAGACATTTTGCTATTTACTTGGTTTTGTCTTTGCAACAATAGTATTTTGTTTTATGCATAAGGAAAGGGCAAAGGAGGAAGCCACAGGAAATAAACTCAAATCTTCTCATTTAGATTTATTGAGAAGTCTAAATATGTTTTGTTCTGAAGTCTGTGTTATAAAATTTCCAAGGCACTATTTACTACTAATTGTATTAATTTTAGCTGGAGTAAATTATGGCCAAGTAAAGGCTCGCTGGCAATAAATGCATATTTGCCTTACACATAATTTTCCATCAGTCACTCAGATCTGAGGTTACCCTAAGACAGCTGTCACATTAGTGCTGTTAGCCCAGCAGAAGCCTGTGGTCAAACCAGTCGCCATACTGGTTTGCTTGGAAAATACTGCTGACGACCAGCCTTGCTCCTGTCTAAGTCACTGATGTTGGTGAAGTGACAGTGACATCTCTGTCTTAACAGCAACATTGGTTTGGCTTGGGAACATGCTCGGGTGAAGTGCCTAACCACACGAGCATGCCTGCCTTACCCTCAAAAATTGCATCAGTTTTTTTTGGGGTACAGCACTGTCCATCAGAAACAGATTATAAACCATAGATAGCATTTTAAATAATATGGGTTTTAGTTTAATTTATTTATTTGTGCATGTGGGTGCATGAATGCACATGTGTACGCACCATTGGAGGACAGAAGACGGTGTCAGATCACCTAGAACCGGAGCTCCAGTCAGCTGCGAGCCACCTGATGTGGGTTCTGGGAAGCAAACTGGAGTCCTTTGGAAGAGCAGTAAGTATTCCTCATCATGGAGTTGTCCCTCCAGCCACCATATGTATCATCCTGAATGCTCCATAATGCATGCTGGGCAAGTAAAGAGAAATAGGTAAAAACTAATTTCAAGGATATGTTTTTCTCTAATCCAAAATATCCAAAATATTATCATTTTACTCTAAACCAACATAGCGATTATTGAGCACTGTATCTGCTTTTGTGCTATCTGTGATGGTGAGGCGTGGTCCTGAATGGAACCACACAGCTCAATGGAACTTGTCTTTAATGTGTATCTCCAGTTTTGAATGTGATGTCCCGGGATTATTCAAAGGTACAGGACCAAGAGTGAAAGAAGATTAAGTTTGGCCAAGCATATTAGCATGGAGCTTCCTACACTGGCCCCTCGGTCCTCTTGCAGCTTCATCTCCGCACTCATTCTTTGCAGCTCCCCTTTCTCTTGAGCTCGACCCTCCCTCTGGGCCGGCAAGGTTCTTGAGTTCTCAGAGAGACAAAGGCTTGCTTGCTTCTGTCTCTGTCCTTGTTTCCCTTGTCAGAACTATTTTTCCACGGTTTCCTTTTTGTGAATTCTTCCTCTCCTTTGACGCTCACTCTAGAAACTCAACCAGTGCTGCCAAAGCTCTGTGTGCCACTGAATCCAGCACGTGGCCCTGCGACATTTGAGGGTTGGTATTTACAGCTTTTTAAACTACCTTCCTTTGTAGACTCCCGAGTTGTACAATGACAAGAACCATACCTTGGTTTTTCTTGTTTTTCTGCTTTTTTTTCTTTTTTCAAGGCTTGCCTTTCATTTCTTAGCACATTGGTTGGCTCATTGAAAGTGCCTGCTAAATTTTGTTTGATGAATAATGAATGAACTGATGGCACAGGAATACACAAACTCCGGAACCTAGTTTCACCATTTCCCTGCCCTGAACCTCTGATGTGTGGTTGCAGGTTGACGGTGCAGGTTTCCAGGGACCACCTAATGTACCCTGGTCAGCTAAGCTGCTTGTTTGCATCTGTGAAATAACCCTGTTTGAAGCTATAGCCTCTTACCCTACGCTGACACAAGGTAACAAACTAGAACTTCCTGGAACGTGAGACTTCTCGGGAGCCTCAGAAGGACAGGGTTTGGAGTTGCTCAGCTCACTTTGCTTCTGGGGATAATGCAAATGTAATGGATGGAAAGCGATGCATCAAAGACATGCCTCTTTGTAGTTGGAACCTCTCCTATCTAGTCTCTGGCCTATCTCCTTGTCTCTTTTGCATCCATTGCATCACTAAGTTTGCCTCTTCCACAATTGGAAACAATCTGT
>LOJH01044670.1:0-13744 GCA_001685095.1 Ellobius talpinus | reverse complement strand
CAATTTGTGTGTTGTTATTTTGGAGTATAAGCTAGCCGTGTGGGAGCTGGGCCGGACGAAAAGCAGGCCCGCTCCCCCATCACTACACTGTACCCCATTTTTATTAGATTGTTTGCTATTTTGATGTCGTGTTTCTTGAATTCTTTGTATATTTTGGAGATCAGACCTCTGTCAGATGTGGGGTTGGTAAAAAATCTTTTCCCATTTTGTAGGCTACCATTTTGTCTTTTTGTCTTGTTGACTGTGTCCTATGCTTTACAGAAGCTCCTCCATTTCAGGAGATCCCATTTATTAATTTTTGCTCTTAGCGTCTTGCTGCTGGGGTTATATTTAAGAAGTGGTCTCCTGTACCAATGTATTCAAGTGTACTTTTCACTTTTTCATCTATGAGGTTCAGTGTGGTTGCCTTTATGTTGAGGTCTTAGAATCCTTTGGACTTAAGTTTTGTGCATAGTGATCGATATGAATCTATTTGCATTCTTCTTCATGTTAATATGCCAGCACCGTTTGTTAAATATGCTTTCTTTTTTATCTGATATTTTTTGCTTCTTTGTCAAAAATCAGGTGTTCGAAAATGTATGGATTAATATTTGGGTCTTCAATTCAGTTCCATTGGTCTTCCTGCCTGTTTTTATGCCAATACCAGACTGTTTTCAGTACTGTAGCTCTGTCAGGGATTGTGATGCCTCCAGAAGTTCCTTTATTGTACAGGATAACTTTGGCTATCCTGGGTTTTTCATTATTCCATATTAAATTGAATATTGTTCTTTCGAGGTCTATGAAGAATTTTTCCAGAATTTTCACGGGCATTACATTGAATCTGTAGATTGCTTTTGGCAAGATTGTTATGTTAATTCTACCTACCCAAGAGCATGGGAGATCTTTCCATTTTCTGGTGTCTTCTTCAATTTCTTTCTTCAAAKAYTTAAAGTTCTTGTCATACAGGTCTTTCACTTGTTTGGTTAGAGTTACCCCAAGATATTTTATTCTATTTGTGGTTATTGTGAAGGGTGATGTTTCTCTGATTTCTTTCTCAGCCCATTTGTTATCTGTATAAAGGAAGGCTACTGATTTTTAATTTTACGTTCTGCTACATTACTAGTGGTGTTTTTGAGTTGTAGAAGTTCCCTGGTAAAATTTTTTGGTTCACTTATGCACACTATCATATCATCAGCAAATAGTGAGAGTTTGACTTCTACTTTTACAACTTGTATCCCCCTGATCTAACCCAGGACTTTTTTAAAAGTAATACATGTCAGTCATTCATATTATGTCACAAATAGGAAAGTTACAATGACTAACCTAATGCCAAGTTCAGTGGCTAGTGTATTACTGTTATTTTGTTTATAGTCATTGCCCCAAACTGAACTAGCTGTTACATGAGTCTAATATTGTCCAGCAAAAACAAGCAAATAAACAAACACAAAAGTCCATGCAATCTCAAAATCTAAACTTTAAAATTAAACTCTCTTTTCCATGACTTGCTAGAGTAATAGATATTAAGATTTCATCAACTATTTTTACATATAATGAATGACAAGTAGCATGAAATGGATTTCAGCCACACGCTAACCAGCGAATTACATTACAGTTGTTATGTCCCAAGCCACCAGTAGTTTATATGTAAGTCAGAAAATCAAATACCTTAAAAAAAAGAAAATCAAATACCTACCAGGAACAGACAAGTAATGGACAGGAGTGAGGACTCTAGAATAGACCCAAATGAGCCCACCTGAAAGGGATCATGGTTAGTCCCTTGTTACACAGTATTACCATTTGGCCCCAGTTTCAAGAGGAGTTAAAATCTAGGTTCTTATGTACAGTCTCCTGATTCATAAACACTAACGTTTACTTTTTTAAGTCTGTGAAAGTCAAACACAGCATATGTAGGAGCAAGATCTAAGCTCTAGACGACCAGATTTCAACTCTGACTTAAACGTAATTTCTTAAGCACAGATTCGAAAACAGAAAGTGCATTGGGAAGGCTGTATTTAGAGGATGCCAAGAGGATAAGGAAATTTGGGGTTGAGAAAACGTTGGGTTCCGGGTGAAACTAAATCCTCCTTCACAGGGAAGCTGGGGCTCTGCTCTGTCACAGTCTAACTCAGAGCCCCACATATGCCGCAAGAGAGAAATAGGTGAGAACACAAGAACAGATTTTGTTTCAAAACTGTTTCTGAGCTGGAGATGTGGGTCCGTTGGTAAAGGGTTCGCCTAACGCACACCTGTCTGGGTTTCAGCACCACAGACAGCTGAAAGTGATATCAGACATCAGAGATTCCAGCACTTGGGAGATGGAGGCAGGACTTCCCAAACTCAAGGCCATCCTGGACTACAGGATGCTATCTGAGGGGAAAAAATGTGTACTACTAGTCTCGCTCAGTTTAAGGTCATTGTTAAAGAAGGAAAAAATATTGGCAGGAACACTTCCAAGTCTGTTTAGCTCTCATCAGATGCTGGCAGATGAGATGTTGGGAGTGCTTAGTCTGTATTATAGATCTGGACCTCTTCTAGGGACACCACATTAGGCTTACATAAAGCACAAAGAACAATTCCCTGGAGGCTTCTCTCTCAAACTATTTCAGCTGCAGACTAAGGAAAGTACACGTTGAAGGTCAGTCAGTATATACAAGCACACTTCTCACCATGCTGTCCAGCACTAACTGCTGACAGACTCAGTGATGGTCCTTCTTAAAGAGACTGACTCTTTATGCCTGCGCAATAGTTAACTTAAAGATTCTCCATTCATTCAGTCTGTGTTAGAAAACACACACAGTCGGAGACCACTCTTCCTCCTCATGCAGGACTAAAGAAAAGGCCGGCTGAAGTTTTTCCATGGTGTCTGTCTTTATGACTAATGCCACAGACACTCCAAGTCCTCAACGCCTTACCACAGCCTTTTCTAAAAGGAGAAAGAAGACCACCTTTACTACATCTCATATTTCTGCTTAATAATTTAAGATTACTAAAACCAACTGGAAACTTTTAAACTCTCTTTTTATTAATTCTTTTCGTCTTTCACATCATGCATCTCGATGCCGTTCATTCCCGTCCCTTTGTATCCTTCCTCTACCCCTGCAGCAATCCCCCCAATAAAATTAAAGAGAAAAGTGAAAAGCATCTCATCATGGAAACTGTAGTGTGACATAGTGGGTCACGCAGAAAACCCTTTGGTCCATTTATCTTTACTTGCAAATGTGCATTGCAAAGAGTCATTGGTCTGGCTCAAGGCCTCTGGTTTTGGGGTCCACATTGAGTCTCCTCTTAGTTATCCTGTCATTACCCTGTGTCATGGAGATCCTGCAACTTTGGGTCGGCAGGATCTGTCCCTTCACATGCTCCAGTAGATCAGAGATAAGGTGGATATTGGGGTGGAGCACCCCATAATTCTGATTCTGGGTCTGGGTCGTTGCAGGACTGGTCAGCTCACCCCAACTGGAAATTTTTAACTTGCAACGCCATTCACCTTGAACTCAGAGAAACAGTAAACTTTCCGTTGACCAGGATTTTCTAAAATATCTGTGGAGGTCAGATTTCCAGCAACTTCTGTGATTGCCCCTTTTCTTCCTCTTTTTGATTACTTCAAATTTATTTTATTTCATCTTTTCAGAATTAGAATCATAAATACTGTATTTATATTTCCACCTCTCCCTCATTCCCTTCCAATTCCTCCTTTGTCTCCTGCACTTCCTATCAAATTATTAACCTCTTCTTTATTACTTTTACACACACACAAACACACACATGCGTGCATGCACGCACGTGCACATGAACACACACACACACAAGCTGTCATCTGCTTGGTCCCATGTTGTGAAACCCATGTCAACACTCATCTCTGTCTTAACATCCTAAGAAATACACCAACCCTCTCCTTCAGGGGCAGAATTTGCAGCCTCAATTTCACTCATTCCTCTCCAACTCTGAGTATAATTCATTCCTGGACCCACATCTTTCCTTTTCTCCCTCAGCCTTAGGATGTTCAGTTTCGGCACAGTTGTTACAGACTAAGAACTCTCTTGTGATGGAAAATTGAGGGGAACAACCAACACTTTCCATGTGGATGAAAACACTGGTCTCTGAAACACCCTTTACTTTAGAAGTAACATTTTGTCCAATATCTTCATTTCTTCTGCTGTTCCTGTGATAAAATATCCTGACGAACACCACTTAAGGAGAAAGGTTTTTAATCTGGCTCATAGTTCAAGAGAGCGGTCCACCATGGCAAGGAACACAAAGTGAAAAAAAAGCTTGAGATAGTGGTCACATTGCATCTGCCACTGAGAAAGAAAGAGAAATGGATGTATTTGCTCAACTCTCATTCTCCCTTTTACTCAGTCCAGGATGTCAAACCCAGAGAATGGTGCTACTCAGTTTTAGCCTGGACCTTCCTAGCTCAGTAAACCCAATTAAGATGACCCCTCATGGGCGCGTCTCCTGGGAAAGCCTGTTTTCCAGGTAATCTCGGATTCTGACAAGTTGACAGTTAACCGGAGCCATCACATTCAATTAACCCTGTTCTCTACTATAAGAGATTCAGCACTGAGGGGTAGCGAGAAAATGGACATCTCCAGAGGAAAACATTCTCTGTTCTCGCTATTATCCCTTTCAACATGCTGGGAAGAGTAATCTGCTAAATGGCAACAGTTTAATGGATATCCAAGAAGTAAGTCAATTGCTGCCTCTCTAATTCTATTAGCTTGGCTACTGTGTGAGTGACTTTATATTGTCTGCCCAAACTATAGGGCTTCCAACCCTGGGTTCAACACAATATCAAATCAACTAGAACACACTCGAAAACCTCACTGTCCAAGCCACACCTTTGAAGAGCTAATGTCAGCCTCTCTAAAAATGAACCTTGACTTGAGCAATCTCTTTGTCCCCTCTACCCACTCCCAATGGCAACATTCCAGCTGAAGAATCAATAGGAAAGGCGATAGACTGCTGGGACCAGCCTTACTGGTCATTGGTCTTACAGTGGAAAGTACACAGGTTTGAAACCAGACAGCCTTCTCTCTAACACATCTGTAAGGTCTTAAGCAACTTTAGGTCCCTTTATGTCTCAGATCCTTGGTCTATAAAGCAGAGATATTCTGGCATTCTCTACATCTCAAAGATTTAATGAGTTAAATTATGCCAAATACTGAGACGATCTGACTCCTAGGAAGTACTAACTAGGGGATTGTCCTGAGAGAAGTAACATTAGGTACAAGATGCGTGCGACCTTTACCTTCTAGGATAACAAAGTAGAGATGCATTCAGACTCCAAACCGTACACGGGGAATTAGGAATGCCCTGTTTACAATGCAGAAACACCATCTTCTGTCTCATGGTCCAGTGCCCCTTCTCCAACTTAAATCCTGAACAAGACAATTTCAGCATTTTGTCACTGTTCAATGACTGACAAAGATTTAAGTAATGAATAATACCGGACATGGACTCAAAGCTCTTCCCCATTGAAAAACTATGTGATAAATCTACTTTTAAAACATAACACAATGAGTACTTTTTCCTTTGTTTGAAGACGGGGTATCCTTCAATGGTTTCAATGAACTCCCAGGTTCCTCCTCAGTTGTGTTCCTACTAAAAATGACCTCCTTCCCACAGTGACTGTCAATCACAGACCTGCCAAGCTGCAGGCAAAGTCCTCATGAAGTTGCAAAAACCCTGGAGGACATTTCCAACCCAGTTTCCACACAGACTACTCTGCTGCTCAACAGGGCTTGGAGCAGTCCTGAGGGGTGGGGCCAGGTAACAAACTGAATAAGCTAGTAAATAGACTAGGTCAAGGAATTAAATTTTTGAAGGAGAAAAAGGGATTGTTGTTATAAAGTATCGGTTTACTGGCTGAGGTGCACAGGAAGTTAGAGGTGTTTGATGCTTACTCCACTATGTTTCATCCTTGCTTTGATCTGATGCTGCTATTCTGTCTCCCTTTGGCATGGGATCCTTTGCTCTGTGCCTTGCATTGTAGAAGTATGTAGCTTCCTTTTTTAATTCCTAGAGACACTCAGCTAAGAGCTTACCTTTGTTCTGAGCAAAGACTCTGGACTTGAACTTTTGAACAATGTAGGTACAATTATGAGGGCTCTAAGAGATTAAAGCCATTTTACATTATGAAATGGACTTGAGCCTTTGGTTGTCAGGCAAAGAGTATTTTTGCTTTGTCTACTGAATGTCCCCTGATATTCATGCATTAAAAGCTAGGACTCCAGTGCAGAAATCACATTGGTTATGTCATGAGGGTTTAGAGCTAGTCAATACATTGATACCTTGACAATGAATTCACAAAGGGATGCTGTTATTGGGAGATTGTGGAAGCTAAAGTGGAGCTTAGGTAGAGGAAACAGATCACTTGGGAGATAGATGTCGTGATGTATTGCTTTTTCAATGGCCTAGAAATGTAGAACCAAGAGACAATGGAGGGAGACCTTTGAAATTTATGAACCCAAAAAAGTCTTCCCTCACTTAAGAGGTTTTTTTAAGTCAGGTATTTTGTCATAGCAATTGGAAAACTATCACAGTGACTATCTGGGTGGTTTAAGGACATGGACTTTGGAGGTGTGGGAGGGTGTCATTACTCATCTTCCTATAAACAGGGCTAGAACAGAGTTCTTCAGACTGCATCATGCAAGTGAGTTGCTATTGTGTGGAGTAAAAGCACACACTTGTACGACATATGAATGAGAATGGCCCCTGATCTTCTTTTCTAATTAAGGAATATGTGTGCCAGATCTATGGTGGCCTTCTGTACCTGAAGTTGTAGTGGTATGTGGTAGAAACGATACCATATCTTAGGGCTGGAGATATAAACTGGTCAGTAAAGCTCCTGCCACATCAGTAAAGCTGATGCCCGTGTAAAAGCTAGGCATGGTGATGCGAGTCCGCAACACTGGTACTAGGGAAAGGTGGAGCCATGCAGCTCTCTGACACTCGTTGGCCAGCCACTCCAGATGAAATAGTGATATCTGGGTTCAGTGGGAGGCCCCACCTCAAAAAATAAGGTGGTGTGTATTAGAGGAAGATGCATACACACAAATGTTTTTAAATTTCAAATTTTAATTTTTTTAAAAGGAAACTATGCCCTATCTTGATTTATGTTGTCTACAAGCACCCTCTGGGATCCATCTACATAGACTGGTGCTACATTGACTGACTGAATGGAGACCATCAAGTCTGCCCATGGAGACTTAAGGATGACACCAATCTCCCCATGCTCCTTTAGGTGCCGTGTTGTTTTAAGGTCGCTGCCTCACACAAGGATTAAAGGATAATGTCAGAGGCTTTTGTTTGAATTTTCTCACTCAGAATAGACCTTGCTACATTACCAAGGGCTCAAGGGAAGACCACTCAAAGAAGAGAGGAGTGTTGGGGTGATGAGGAATGTTGGGGTGTTATTAGCCTTATCTTTGCAAAAAAAATTGAAATGAAATATAGAACTTTTGTATGTAATGGCCATTTAGAGAATATATAGAAATCTCTTGTGTGAGAAAAGGCAATCTCAATAGTACTATGTTGGGGTTCTTTGATTGCTGTTTATGTTTTGTTTGGGTTTTTTTGTCTTGTTCATTGTCCTAGTAGGAAAAGGTCATTTCAAAAATTATAGACATAAATAATCTTCAGGAGAAAAAATAAAATGGGTAAATTTAATGTTTAGCATAATGAAGTTAACCGTAGCTATTTTATCAAATGCAAAATTGAGAAGAATAAATCAATCAGCACACATGTCTAAAGTTGCAGGAAGATGAGATGTCGCCTGGCTTGTTTTTATTCATTTTTCCCATGCTTTGTTATGTAATCTTTCTTGTTATGCAAATTAGATAAAGCACCTGGATTTTATCATCTAACATGTGGAGATCATTTTGAAACGTCCTTGTGCATGAATGATGGGCCCCAACTAGCTTTCCTCTGTGGACACAACAAGCATTACCTTAGAAAGGTCATAGAAGGACAAACATGCTGTACTTCTATCTGACCATTAGAATCATCCGAGGAGCATGCAGAGACCACTGAAGAAGATCCCAAAGACAAGGGAGTATTAAAAGCCGCCAGGTGTGTGTCCCACAGGTGGTGGATTATGTGATTGCAATCATCACAGCCCTGAAAATGGTCTTAGGTGACAGTTCCTCTAATCTCCCGCCTCTAGCATCTAATTTAAATTCCCTCTCAGCTAGCTCCTCCACTGACTTTGGTGGTTTGCTTATGCAACCCTGACTCTCATCCCTGAAGGGTCAAAGGTCCAGAAAACCAAATGCCACTCAGTCCAAGTGCTTGCTTATTCCCAGTGACAGGCAAGGGGAAACCATCCAGCACACCACCATAGCTACCGTATTCTCCTTGATCACTATAGTTCCAGGGAGCCATCCCCATTGCCTCTGATTGCATTGAGCACCCTCTGGGAGTGTCACCACTTGTACTGTTAACTGCCAGGTGGCAGAAATAGGCTTTTTTTTGCATCGTTGTCGCCTTAAGGTTTCTCCAACTAGCGTAGTGTCTTGCATGTAGCAGATGTTGAATAAATGATTTTGGTTGGCAAGCTCACAATATTTAATCTGGGGCTATTTTACAATCACTGAGCCTTCCAAGGGACTTGTTGACTGACAATATTTATAATAAAACAACATGTGCATTTTTTTGCTTCTAACATAAATAAAAAACATTTGGCTGGTTTAAATTAACCTTTTTAAGAATATTGAAACCTGAGGAGATGCAAGCGAATCTGTAAGTGAACATGTAAGAGTATGTAAACATATGTGAAAGGGATTTTGAGTAGGACAGGGAATATTATTGAGATAACTGAAAATAAATAAGGATTGAACTCAACGCCAATGACCTCTGGCCAAAAGCAACAGTTCTCTTTAGAATATGACTATGTCTACTCAGTACAGAAAAGGCACTTACATATCATTTTATCATATGAAATAAGAATTAAAATAATGTCTGTTGATGCATAACTGAATAATGGAGATATTGTAAATGACTTCATGATGTTTTCCCCCTCTGAACAAATGAAAACAGAATTCAAATCTGTGTTCAGTGACTTTAGCTAGTCTGAAAAAAACAACTTTTCACTAAGACAAAGCATGGGAAGGGTTGGTGGTGTGGCTCAGTAGTAGAATGTTTGTATATGAACCAGTGAGGCCCAGGGTTTAACCCACACTTGGTTAATAGGGTACTGACCTAGCATACAGGAATCCTTTGATACAGCAGCACAGAAACTGAGTGTATTCCTTGTTCCTGAAATCACAGTAATGGTGAGGTAGAATCGGGAGAATCAGAAGTTCAGTAAGTGTGTGTGTGTGTGTGTGAGAGAGAGAGAGAGAGAGAGCATATTTAAATTGCAGTGCATTCAATCATTAAAGAATCTCTTCACAATATATCGCTACAAGTCCGTTGGATTCCGGATTTGCAATGACAGAATTCTAACATCTTTTATTTATGGGCTATCAGTAAAATATGTATGATACTGATAATGTGGAATTATTCTTACTGTATTTATCTTTTAACAAGTTTTATATATCACCAACCATGACATCCTTTCTTCAGCTTGACTCACATTAATTAAATAGAAAGCAGCAGAATGGATGGAATTCTAAATCATATCAATCCTACCTATAGCTTCAACTGTCGTATTTGCAAAAGAGGGTTGCATTGCTAAATTTGTATGTCTTCCTTTCACTGACAGTCTATAATTCTATTAATATCACCATAAGATTGCTATCTATCTGAGAAGGGAAAATACATATGCCAGTAAATATGAAGTAGTAAGTCTACAATCTAAAAATGATTGAGGTGGAATTCAATGGAATCTGACTATAAACCTGAAGTAATTTCCTTAGAGCAGGAGACACCCATCAGTGCTGCTTTTTCCTATACTGGTTAGGTGAATTTTACTGGGGAACATCTTAGAGGGATCAATGGAATCCAGAAACGATCGTCTAGAAACAGTGTCTCAAGGTGTGCATTCACGGTAGGCGTGTTCTCTGAAGTTAGTGTTATGTATATTCGTGAATACTGAACCATGAGGCTAAGAGAAATACAAAGTTAGAATCCTGTGAAGCACTGGTCTCAATTATGTCACCAACTGATTAATACAATCTTTTTTAAGGTGTGTCTCCATATAAAAGTTCCTTGTTTCTACTAAAATAATGGTGTGGTAGTTCACCAATGTGCTAACAAACACACACTTGCACAACTGATGCTAGGTTTCCATTACAATATGCAGGGTGATTGCTGCTCTAGAATGTGTCCAACCTCTTGATCTTCCCCAAAGTGTAGTTGTTTTAATTGCTGGTCTTGTGATTGCACCTTTTTGTGTTTAATTATGATAAACATATTGTCTTCAGTTGAATAAATAAAAAAGTTTTAAATAAAAAAATTTTAAAAGAAAAGAAAAGTACCTTGTTTCACATGTGTGGGATTCATCACTGGTGGACTCACAGTCAACAGTATCAAAGATCCTGTCCAAACAATCCCTTCAACACTTGTACTTTCTCTGTAAGTCACACATTACATAGCCTTCTTGCATTCAAAGAAATTATACAGCTCTTCAGCACAGAGCTTGAGGGACATTTTAAACAGTAAAATCAGTATCAACAACAGCAACAATAAAAAGTGACACCATAGACTACAGAAGAGACACTATTTGCATCATGAATTGAAGTCTCCTCACCATAAATAAGGAAATATGTAAGGAAATGTATGTACTAATTCTCTTGATTTATACAATGTATAAATGTATGCATAAACATGTACCCAAACACTATGCTGTGTACTACAAATAGATACAACTCTTGTCAGTTGGCAGACATCAAAAACAGAAAAATGTGTATATGAACATTAAAAATCATAAAAAAGGGCCACTTCATCAAATCATTGAAGAAATATTCTGTTCTTATTTGTTTGTTATATACTTATGTGTAATGATAACAATTAATAAAGAAGAGTCCAGGAATTTGAGGGGAGTATGGAAGGGTTTGAAGGAAGAAAATGAAATAAGGGCAATAATATAATTACATTTTAATTAAAAATATTCTGTGATAATGTAACTACTTAGAAGAGACATTGGTAGACTTTAGTAGTTTATGCAAAATATCTATGGTCACCAATTCTACTGTTAGAATGTCCCCAAGACAAATAAATACATGTGCACATAAAGGGCCTTAGATAAGAATGGTCAAAGGACACCACTATTAATTCTAAAAGAGAAACTAAGAAAAGAATAACTGAAGAAATTGTGATATAGTCATGTGACAGAAATAATAGCAATAAATAATGAATAACATCTAAAAATAAACTTCAGAACTGTTACATTAAAAGAAAAAAGCCAGACACAAAGGAAAATGTTACATGGTTCTGTCTGTAAGACAAGCAGAAAAAGACAAAACAAATTTATGAAGCTTAAAGTTGACCATGGCTATTTCAGATGAGTGACATCAACTGGGGAGGGACATGATCCAGCTCACTGAAGCAGTAGAAATATTCTCTCTTGTTCTGGGTAACTGGTACACAGATTTGAACATGTGTAGAATTCATTTCGCTGTTGGATTAAGTTTTTTATGGCTGCCACAACAAATTACCACAATTTAATGGCTAAAAAACACAAAATTTAATTCCTGATGATCTGTAGGCCGGAAGTCAAGTAAAAGTCTATCTGGTCTAAAGTCATGGTTGCATCAAGGTTGTATTCCTTTCTGAGCATTTTATAGGGAGCACGTTGTCTTGCTTTCTCCTGTTTCAAAAGTCTCACCCATTCCTTGATTCATGGCCTCCTTTCTTCAAAGCCAGTAACTGTGGTTTTCAGGTCTTCTCCCCTTCTGCCCCCTCTTCTGCTTTCAGGAACTTCTGGGATTGCAATGTGTCCACATGGATAATGCAAAATAATGTGTCCCTGCCAAGGTCCTTCCTTTAAGCTCATCTATAAAATTCCTTTTGTCATGCAAGGTGATGCGTTCACAGGCTCCGGTTACTGAGATGTGGAATTTCCTTGGAGATACTATTCTTTTCACCAGCATTCGTTTTGCTGACTAGGTATAAATCATAGAAAAGCCATGAAGAAAGTGTACGTCCACTGGAGAGATGGCTCAGCAGCCAAGAGTGCTCGCTGCTCTTGCCGAGGACTCACAGTTGTGTGCCTGACTCCTACCCTGGGAATCCAACAGCCTCTTCTACACCCCAGAAGAAAGGGCACGCAAATACATGGGCACAGATCTTGGCCCTAAGAATGCGAAGCCTTGGGAAGAGATTTATCAAAATTCAGTACAGAAGCCAAAGGCCAAACGCCTGAAAGCTAATTCATACCTCATTATTTAATTTAACAACAATTACCAACTTAACTTGGAAGTAATCCAAAATCCAAACTTAGGTCTTGATTCAGCTGAGGGGCTATGGAAAGACTAAGCAAAACACAGTATGTAAAAGCACATGGAAGCCTGGCAACCAGCACATCCGTGTTCATCTTGCCTCCCCCACTAGTCCTGCCAGGTGACTAGTGACTGTTATTCATCATATGGCTTGTTTAATTGGTGGTTTGTGCTGACTTTTAACTAGAGAAACAATCCAAGAAATAAATCATTATCCAGATCTAAAAGGCTTTTATTTTGGACTGCAATGTGCAATTAAATCACGAAGTTTGCTAATTTTAAATGATTTTAATGCAGAAACATGGGAAGATAATTTAAACATAGAAATAGATCCAAAAGAATGCTGTCAGCCTTATTTTTCAGCAGCAGTTTAGCTATTGCCTTGTTCACATCAAAATATAATCACAGCAGATACCTGCTGTGTGATAAATAATAGTATTTGCCTAATAAGAAAATAAATAGCCCCAGCATATGGTCTCCGTCACATTCACACAGTTTTGCCAACATGTATTATCACATTTCCTTGATGATTGCTCTGTGGATTAAGCTTCGAAAATAGCATAAAATGAAATACTATCCCTCTGGCCCTAATCCAGTCTAACCCTGCTTACCTGCATGTGCACCTGCTGCCCTGCTAGAGCTCAGGGCCATCACGGACCTAGCTTGCACCTGGGCCTGGACAGTGTGCCAAAAATCTTTCACCAGGAGCGGTATTACTTCTCTACAGACTATAAACAATGCTAACCAGAAACCTGGGGCTTTTCCAGGAAGGGAGAATACATGTGTACACAATGTCCTAGGCAATTCCTAACTGTGTCTGAGCATGGGAAATGTCTTCTGGTGTCAGAAATTTGGAGAGAACAGGGTTTTTATGAACATGCAGTTTAGTTTCTGAGGTAAGAATCCAGACACCAATATTGGTAGGCAATCTCTCAGACAGGAAAAATCAGTTTCTGCAGTCATTTGGGTTGCTATAACAAACTGATGTAAACTAAATGACCTGCAAGTGAAAGAAATTCATTCCTCATAGTTCTGGACATTGGGCAAAGATCAGAGAAAATTCGGTGTGTGGTGATGACTCACCTTTAGGCTCAAAAATATGTCTTTGTCTTCATATGGCCCAAGAGCCAAGGGCCTCAATGTGGTCCCTTTTACAAGGGGATAGTCCCTCACCCTCACATCCTAATTACCTCTCAAAGACCCCAAACTGTGGTTTGAATGACCCCTTCCAAACCTATATTGTAATTGCTATTTTATCAGTAGCTGTATTAAATGGTAAAATCTTTAAGAGCTACTTAGGCAAAAAGAACTTTAGCTTCATGAATGGATTAATGGATTTCCTATAAACTATTGTGTTTCAGCCCTTTTTCTGTACACAGACA
>LOJH01044669.1:0-13744 GCA_001685095.1 Ellobius talpinus | reverse complement strand
TTAATTAACCAATGAAAGCAACAGATAGATAGAAGACCCTTCTACATCACTCAGTGTGGTGGTAAATGCCTGTAATTCTCATGCTGAGGAGGTGGAGACAGTAGGGTCACCGTAGCTAGTTGCCAGCTAGTACATGAATTCACTCACATGGCCACCCTCCACCTGTACCACACACAAAGAAATGCCTGGATTTGAACACTGGAACCCTTAGCTGCTGGGTGGCCCTGGCCCATGTGGCATCTCCAAGTCTCTACCCTATCCTCCTCCTTAACATGGAGAATATTTTTTTCTCTAAAGACTGACAATAAAAGCTAGAACTGGTATTTGCCCAGGGCTAAGCATGAGTAATAGGTGCTGAGAATCTGGAAGCAACCTTACAAAGAGTACCAAAGGGAGCTGGGAGGAGAATGAGGCACATGGAGGAAAAGTGGGGAGTACAAAGGGGTCTTTTTAAGGAGCAGATGTGGCGTTAGACTTACATAGAGTAGGAGTAGCAAGTAGGACATGGCAGGAGGTGGGTGTGACTCCGTGTTGGGGACCTTAATGGTAAAGGTTGAAAGATGATGCTTTGGGGACTATCATCCTGGGGGCTGTGATTGAATATGTCTGTTGTTTTAATTTTCCTGGGGAGACACACAGAAATTCCATTCACTCCAGACAGAATACCAACTAAAGAATGATTCCCTATACATCTAGCTTGGTGAGTCAAAGGGTTTTATTGCAGTTACTTACAGAAGCAGTCTAGTCTTAGCATATATGACAACTCATAAAAGCATTGTCACTTGAGTGTCCAGTGTAACTTATGGACAGCAACACCACTGGAGAGTTGCTGGTCCCCCAACAATTGTTTATTGGTGTTCTATTTGGGGTGGAAGGAGGTGCCATGTGAGCCTCTCCCTCCTACAAAGAATACTGATAGTCCCGGTCTTGTGAGGGTTTTATGTGGGTGATCCAGTCTAAGATGGCAATGGCACAACCAGGATATATTAGTTACTTTTCTGCTACTGTGATAAAAAAATCACAACAAAAATCAACTTCCGGAAGCAAGAGCTTATTTTAGTTTACAGTTCCAGAGGGATCAGATGCATGGTATTCAGTGGGAGAGATGGAGGTAGGATCAAGAATCTAACAGATCACATCTCTGTCCCTATGCAGAGACCAGCGAGAGGGAACTGAAAGTGGGGTGAGGCTATGAACTCTCAAAGTCTGACCCTAATATCTCACTTCCTCCAGCAAGGCTGTACTACCTCCCTAAACAGTGCCACCTACAGGGAACTAAGTGTTCAAACACCTGAGACTATGGGGGACATTTCTCCTTCAAAGCATCTCACTGGAGGAAATAGCCACTAATATCCCTTCCAAAATTCAGGTATTGAACTTAGTGGTCAATGGAACTGTACTGAGAGGTAGGGCCTCTAAGAAGTGGTTATGTCACAAGGGGCTAAGGTTCTTATACAGAGACTTCATGCAGTATGTTCTCACTTGCTAGTCTGCCTTCTATCATGAGAACATGGAGCAAGAGGGTCCTCACCAGGTGTCAGGACAATATCTTGACTTCTGACTTCCTTGCTTCTAGACTATGATTAATGTGTTTCTGGTGTTTACAAACCACACACCCTCAGGTATTGCGCTTTATAGCAGGACATACAGACTGAGCCAGAGGCCCAGTGGGAAAAGATGTGATCAGATTTTCCTTGGGCTTAGCTTCAATAATGCTGTTCTCCAGGGTCATCTGGTAAAGATCTCTCTATTTGGAGGTTCTTCTCATTATCTTGACATAATGAGAAGTCCTCTATCAGCTGGGTCATTAAATTTAGACCAATAAGGGGGAAACTTAGATTTGATTGTCTGGGTTGCCCTTATCCAGTAGTGAGCTCACCATTCCTAGAAGTAAGCAAGTAGAAGCTAATATAGCTCTTTTGAACAATGAGATAGAGGGGAAATTGTAAGCTCTGAAGGACGCAATTGAATCAAATGACTTCAGAGGGCTCATTTGTTACAGATATGTGGTGTGAAGGGGCGTCCTGAGAGCTGCTTTTGAAATACCTCTCTTCTTTCCACACTGAAGTTTGAGCAGAGGGTCTGGGTCAGAGAGACCCAGGTTATATGGTTTGAGCCCAGGCATCTCCTCAGAGTCCCAGAAGGAAGAGCATACAGTGTTGTTTTCCTATAGAGGCAAGTGGTCCTATATAAGGAGGCAGAGAGCTCACAAGCCTGTGCAAAGCCATGTAACCTAGCATTCCAAAGGAATGGGTAGTCACACAGAGGAGAGACAGGGCTTTTAGCCTATTTCAGATAGCTATCAAACCTGTGTGTCTGAAATACATGGATTTTAAATGGAGAGGGGTCCAGTATTTGTGAGTTATAGGAATAGGCAGGCATGCGAAGAAATCCACAGCTAGGATTTGTCATGATCATGATGATGGGGACACCAGAAAGTACACGTTGTTCTTATTAGTTAGTACACATGCATGGCCCCTGACCCACTCAAGGAACTTCCATCAGGGCTTGACCAGCAGAAGAGTCTAAACGGCCATGGTGAGCTTCAGTGTAAGGGGTGCGGCCAAAAGAACACAGAAAAGCATGAAGGGACAGAGTCAACCATGTTGGCCAGGCCTGTATGATCTTCAGGACATTTGTCGAGGAAACTTTGATTTCCTGGGTCAGGGGCTAGTTTCGTAAGTGAAAAGATACTCAGGACAAAAAGGAAGCTTTGGAGGGGGATTGGACAAAAGGCCCTTGAGAGGAGAATGGTGACATGGTTCAGTAAGTGTGGGAACCCAGAAATGTGAGCCTGGTCCACCTTGTCTGAAAGCCAGAGAGTGTGAGCTTATTTTTGCTCTTTCAAAGTTGTTGACAACAGGTGTGGCTACAAAACAAGATGTCCTGACCTAGGGTGTGGTTACTTGGTGTTTTGGTCACTAAGATGGTCCATAGAGGTATATTTGCTCCATCCTGACCAGAGGTCAGAGAATTCGAGCCTACTTCTGTTCCTTCTTTTAAAATAGGAGGTTTGACTTAGGGAGTGGCTGCCTGCAGGAGACTTGGTCTAGGGTGTGATCCCTGCCCCAAACATCAAATGCTTTGCCCAGGAATTAATGGCTTGATGTCTTAAGTATTAGAGCAGGTAACTGTTCCGGTTATTCTTTGTATCATGTTAAAGCAATCTTTTGCCTTCTTCCCCACCTTTTGTATTAGGGTACAAAAGCATTTGAAAATTAAACATGGATGAACTCAGAATTCAGGCGCCCCCAGGTACTATCCTATGTTTCTCTGTTTCTTTCTTATCTCTGTTCCTCCTACCTAACATTTCTAATCCTCATGCCCCTACCCTGGAACATACAAACCCGGTCGAGGCTAGGATGGCAGCAAAAGTCACTCCGAAAAGGTGAAAGACAAGGGATAAAGTTACTTACCATCAGGCGTGATTGACCGCCTGACTTTAATCCCTGAGATCCACTGACTCCTGCAAGTGTTCTCTCTTTCTCTCTTTCTTCCTCTCTCTCCTTCCCTCTCTCCCTCACACACATATAAATAAACATAATAAAAATTTAAAAAAGAACTTGGGGTGTCTGTGAATTCCATTCCTTCCCACCCTCAGTAGGTTTTGGATGCTTGACACCTCCATTGTGAGCAGCTCCTGCTACTGTGAAAAACAACTGCGGGCTAGAGGGGAGACAACAATGATCTCCAGGGATCCCTGCCTCCTAGTGTTCATAACTTCGTTATTCTTGGTCTTTGAGTGAAAATCCTGGGTTCTGCTTCTCCCCTAAGATCTGGCAAATGAGGCCTAACAGCTCTCTGGTGAGTGAGTGTTACATAAGACTGCATCTTAGCATATCGGAGCAAGCTCTCTTCTTTGGACTTTCTGAAGGTACCAGATTGTTGGAGACTCCCACATGGCAGGGAAGCACAGAGAGCTTCCAGAATTTGAGTGGCCTCCAGCCAATACCCAGCAAAAAACTAGGGTCCTCTGCCATATAACCACATAGAAATGAATTGTGGTAATAACCCGAGTGAACTTGGAGTTGGACTCTTCCCCAGTCAAGCTCCAGATAAGAACACAGCCCCACTGGCACTTCCATTACTGCCTGGCGAGACCCAGAACACAGAACCCAGCTCAGCTGTGCCTGGACTCCAGCCCCACGGAAAAGGCGGGATGGTAAATGTTTGCTTTTCAAGCTGCTAAATTTTGATAATTTACTATGTAGCACAGAAAACTAATAATATCCATTTCCAACATTAAGCATAGCTTCTATCCCTTCCATTTCATCACTTCATTTCCATTTCATATTCTATCTATTAACATATAATAAATTTACATAGTGCCAACATTTTAGAATTTGTGTAGGATATTTGTGTAGGATAGGGAAACGTCTACTCTTTCACCTCGTTCCCAGTTACTCAGTTTCTCTCCCCAGGGCTACACGTGCCATCAGTTTCTTATTTATCTTTCCAGAAAGTTCTCCCATCTGTGTGCAAATTCCACTCCATATGTAGTTCTCTCTGGCATCTCTCTGTACAGCGCTCTGCCCTTTGCTATTCAGACTTGGAAATCATTCTTTACTATTCCTGTATTTTTCTTTCTTTCTTTCTTTTCCCTGATGGATGGATTTTATTTTAATGGACAGTATCTAACTGGTGAATTTTTCAAGTGGTGTCTAATCGTTTGTTTACAAACAGTGTTGGAACATGAGCTGGTGCCTTTGTGACAGGATGCAAGTCTGTTCTGCAGAAGTGGGAATTTAGAGTGTTGAGGCAGATACCTTTGTAATATTGCATTGTTTTTCTTCCACAAAACTCATAACAACATCCCTATGCCAGCTAACTATGAGAGTCCGTCTCTTATTCTCATCAAGCAATAGCCATGTTTTTGCCCTCTACACGCTATAAGGTGGAACATGCTCTATTGGTGCCTTTAATTGGACGCTGAGAATACTTCCATAGGTTACGAAACATGTATATTTTATTTTACTAAATTTGGTTTGTATTCTTTGCCCATTTTCTTAATTGCTTGTGGGTCTTTTATTTAATTTTGTTGGATTGATATGTAGAGTGCTGTATCTATTAGGATAATTTGCTTTTTGCTTGGGATTTGAATTGCAAATTCTGTATTTTCCTCCATTGCATTTTGATTTTGTTTATGAGAGTCTTTGCAATGTTTATTCCTTCAGAGTCAAATTTACCATGCTTCTCTCCTCCTCTCTCTCTTTCTCCTTCTCCTCCCCCTCCTTCCCCTCTTTTTTCCCTTCTTCTTTTCCCCTTCCTTCCCTCTCTTTCTTCTCTTTGCTGCCGTTTCTGCTGGATTTGAGTCATACTTAGAAAGTCCTTCCCCACTCTGAGAAAATAATAAAAATGTCCAATTATTACACTTCAAAATATATCAGTTAAATATAGTGCAAGGAAATTGGTCCCTTTGGGACCGACCAACAAAAGAGTTTTTACTATGAGGCACAGAGAAAAAAGAAATTTCAACTTTGAAGTCAGAACATGGAACTGCCTGCCTCTCTTCTGGGTAGAGACTAAGAACAGGTCAAGGAGATACTAGCTCATCCCAGCTCTGCTACCTATTGTGTCCCTGTTCCTGGTCCAGCCACCCGGAGGCATGAAACCCATGGTCCCAGCAACAGTGTCCTCACCTGTAAAATGCAGATTTACTCTGAGGATCAAATGATACCACAAACATGGAAAGGCCTGTGTGCCAGTCTATTGCCTCTCTGGGTTTCCCAGAATAACTATGTCTGGGTGTAAAGCCCAAGGTCATCCTTCACACTTGTTCCCACAACCTCCACAACCAAGCAGCTCCAAGCCTCACTGGCCAGCATGCTGGGACGCCTCTCATATCTGCTTTCTTTGTTCTCCTCTGACCATCCTACCACCCCTCTCTTACTGTTCAGACTATTTCAGTCACGTCCTCAGGGATTAGCTGCTACTGGCCCTTTTCCTCCTCTTCTCTGTTGCTCTTCCACCTTGGCCTGGCCTTAGAGATGGTCTGGCCACACCTGGTTGTATCTAACTGATTTCTTCTCCACCTATCACCACCATTTATTCTGAGGTACAGAACAAGAGTTTGTTTGGTGTCAGGTGAATAGATCCTGGTTCTGGATCAAGCAGATGTCCTAACTCTTTACAGCTTAAGTCAATCATGGAATTCTATGTTCCTCACCAGTGACTGGTTTAGGGACAGGCATGGAACACAATCTTAGCCAATGAGATGCTAGAGGAAGTCAATGGAATTCTGGGGAAGAGTTTCTTGCTCTGAAGAGAGGAGAGGTAAGAATTTCTTTTCTTCTGTGGCATGTTTGCTGGTCTGCATGTGACACTGGGGACTGTCATGGGCTTCAAACTGATAAGGGCAGGAAAGAGACTGGGCAAGTGATCTAATTTTCAATGGCTTCCCATTGAGCAACTACCCCACCACTGAACTTACACGAGATAAATAAATGCATTGGGTTTCTGTTATGTGGAGATATGAGCAATGTCATTACTAACAAATAGGGCATCTTGGATGTAATGGGTATTACGTGCTCTTCCCGGGAGAGACATGAAAAATTTCTATTCTTTCTATGTAAAACAGTAATTATAGATCATGAAAATTCTACCCATGTCTAGCTTGATGAACCAATGTGTTTACTGGAGTTACTTACAAGAGCAGAGGTGACTCAAAGACTCACAGCGACACTATGGAAAAGCCTACCTCAGTGTGGATGATGTTTCATCACAGTTACATCACTGGTGCTCCCTGAAGAGCCTTGCAGGGAGTCTCTTCTTCCCCAGACGGCATTTACTGCCTTTATAAGCCCACGGAAGAGTCAAGAGAATCTTGTAACATCCCTGTGAGTATCCAGAGCCTCTTCCCTTCCTCCAGGGGAGAAACTTTTCAGTCTGAAGGAGACAGCTATATAACACAGGGTGACCTGATTGGAGTGGAGCTGACCTCAAGGCACACAGAAAGCAGAGATAACAGAAAGGAAGTGGCCACAGACAAGATAAAGGCCCTGAAGGCATGCCTTCAAGATCTCATTTCAACTAGGTTCCCTCTGCTTCAGTTTACACTACCACACAGTAGTCCATGAAATTACGAGCCCATCAATGAACGTATTAGCCCATTGGTGACATCGCAACCCTCAACACCTAATCACCTCCCCAAAGTCCTACATCTGAACACTCTGCATGGGGTGGGGGCATCCTAGATCTAAACTAAGAAAGGCCCTCGTATGCAAGTTGACTCAGGGCCAAGCAGGTAGCTAAGAACGGTAGTGTGTGGGTGCAGGAGACTTCTGTAAGAATACACACACAGAGGAGGAAGTGGCCTGGCCCTGGAAGGTGGCTGTGGAATGTGAAGGGTCACTAGACAGTTCTCCCCAGCTGGAGGAGTGATCAGAGAAGAGCTTTGTGAGAGTCACTGATGTGGCAGTATTCACAGAGTCAGCAGCTCTGGCCTGGCCATCTGGGAGTGGACATCACCACTGCTAGGGAAAGGATAGGTCATGGGTGAAGGATAGGGCGTCACATGGGACAGCAGGCTGGGGTGAACATACTCCCACCCTCAGTTTGGTGGTGAACAATGAGATAAGTAACAGATTTGGGGATGGGCTGTCTAAAGCCCCGTGTTTCTGCCAGAAGTAGGGGTGGTGGAAGTCGGTGGGGCAAGGGCACAGGAAGGTTCTTCCTTGGTCTTGTACTCACCATTGCTTCTTTGCACAGTGGGTGGCATTATGGTACCTTTTACATTTAGGGCTCTTCTGTTGCTGGAAAGAGGGCAGTTTTGGGGCTTAGTGCATATTCCTGGGGGTAGAGGCACCCAGCAATAATCTCAACAGATCTATGTCACGGACTTGCTTCTTCGTTGTGACCTACGATTCCTTGAGCTGCACAAGACCTTTCTGTGTCTGCTTTCTCTGTTCCCACACTGACAGGCCTATTTGGATGCAATCAGAGTCTGGCCTTGGTCCTTGTGACAGGTGGGCACCTGCAGCTGGAGTCTGTTGCTATAGCAACAAGGTAGGGAAAACTGCCCCAGAGCTCTGGTCTGATTAGCCCCCAGGGCCAGCCCACTTTCCCATCATCATGTCTTCTGGGTATCACTGCCTGAGAATGTCTGGGTTCTTCCAAAACAGGAACTTTAACTAGGCAGGGGATCAGAGGCTTAGCTAACTATGTGGCCCCCTTCCTTTCTTTTATACCCTTGGTGTCACCAGCCACAGATATGCAATTTCCTGTATCCTTGCCAATTCATAACAGTCATCAGAAAGGTGGCCTCACATCTTGTTGCTGTTGTAGCTGTGGGGAATGACACCTGCTGTCGTGGAGCGTTTTCTGGGGGTCTGAGACCTTGTTGTGTTTCTCTGTGTGAGTTAACAGTCGCTTTGAGGTGCCTTACTTTCCCCAGCTGCTACAAGGGAATGCATATCATAGGCCAGCAGCTTCTACACAACAGCCAATAGTTTTCCCCATATTCTGGAGGATGGATGGTCTAGTGAAGATGCTGGTCCATAGAGTTTCTCAGGACTCGCTTGCTTGCAGATAGCTACCTTCTCTCTGCACTCACGTGGTCTTTTCTCTAGATCTTGTGGGGCAATAGCAAGCTGCCTGGTGTCTCTTCTTTATATGGGCTCTACTTCCATTTTGAAGGCTCCACCCACCCTTGTCACCTCTTCTGATCCTAATTATTTCCCACATCATAATATTGTAGGTTAAAGCTTCAACATATGAATCCTAGAAGGTCACAGATATATTTAATTCGTAACATGGAGCTTACACTATTTGAAAGTAGTCCATCAGGATCTATGAAGACATAATTTTTATTTCATTAATTTATTCACTCACCTATTCATTTTCAAGGTATTTTCATCTTTGTTTGTTTTTTTTGTTTAATCAGAGTCTTTCTATGTAGTAAGGCCAGGCTTGAACTCATGGTTTTCCTGCTTTATCCTCCTGAATGCTGGGATTGCAAGAGTAATGTTACAACGTTTGGCCACCTCAGTCCACAGTATGTGTATGTGTGTGGATATGTATATTATATATGTATATGTTTTAAAAATCAAAATATAATTACATGAATTTATCCTTCCCTTCCTCCAACACACAATAAAGAATGTACCACCCTCTTTGCTATCTCTCAAGTTCAGAGCCTCTTTTCTTTCATTGTTGACATATATGTATATGTATAAGTATATTTCCAAATCCATAGATATAACCTGCTCAGTCTGTATAGTATTAATTGTATGCATAAAAGTACATTTACAATGTCAGGGCTGACCACTTGGTATTGGATAACTCATTTGGGACCTCTTCTCTGAGGAATACTATTTCTCCTGATTTTAGCATTCCTTAGTTGCCTGCAGTTTTTTTTTGTCTAGGATTGAGGTCCTGTGACATTTCCCCTTTATGTGTTAGTATGTCTGTTGATGTCCCCTTTGTTTAGACAGTCATGTTGATGAGCGTTCGCAGGTGTAGCTTCTCTGACATTTATAGGAGACGATCTCACAGCAACCTTCTGTTTCTCTGACTCTTACGATCACTTCACCCCCTCTTCCTTTATGATCCTGGAAACTTAGGCACAGGAGTTGTGTTGTAGGTGGATCAGCCGGGCCTGAGCGCCACACACTCACTGTTCTCTGCATTTCGGTTGGCTGTGGTTCTCCATTACACAGTGCCTTTGAGTGCCAGGTACCATTTAATGAACTGGGGATATAGTAGTGAGCAAAACAGACACATATTTCTGTTATCAGGGAGCCTACCTTGTGGTAGTAAGAGATGGAAAAATTAGAAAACAACAAAACAAAACAAAATCAGTGAGTGATAACGCAGCTAAAGTACACAGAGCAGGAGGGGCTGGAGAGATGGCTTAGAAGGTAAGAAGAGCACTGGCTGCTCTTCCAGAGGACCTTGGTTCAATTCCCAGCTCCTACACAGTGGCCTATAGCTATTTGTAGCTCTAATCCCCAGAGATCCAATGCTCTCTTCTGGCCTCTGTGGGCACCGCATGTGTGTAGTGCACAGACACACATTAAAAAAACATTCTAAAAAAATGCACAGAGTAGAGAAGGGTGATTGAAAGACAGGGATAGGGTGGGTGGACGACTCACTCTCTTATGGGGGGTTGCGATCAAGGAGGGCCAGACTGAGGGGGCATTTGTGGCTTGGCTGAGAGAGGTGTCTTTATCCCTCTTCCTCCAAGCAGGGCAGCTACTAGGTTTTTGGATCTCCCACTGCTGCCTTTACATGAAGCTGTTCTACAGGCTGCTTCCTGCATATGGCTGACATCTCCGTTAGCTCCTGGAGGGTTTGCGTTAGTTCCTCAGACCTCACAACACTCAGGCTGTTTCCATGCTGCCTCTGTTCCCCCAGTCATTCTTTAAGGCCAGCATAGCGTCACTATCCCTCTGCCGCCCCAGCCACTGGTTTATCCACACGGCTTTTAGCAAACACACTCTCCTCATAGCTTCCCTGCAGGAGAGTTTTGGAGAGATTCCATTTTTCCCTCCACAACATCTGCTTCTCCAAGGACTGGGACTAAGGCAGAACTGAAAAAAAGCCTGACTGTAGATGGCTGATGCGTTCGGTGCTGCTTGATTTACATACTAATGGTCACCCCGCTGAACGTTTCAGGGAGTAGGGTCAGGACTCTAGTACTTGTAACTTAGTGGGCTCCACATTCCCTTGTTCGGCACAACTGAGAGGAACAATGATGCTGTTTCACAGAGAGAGAAATGGCCTCTCCCAATGGAGGAGCCTCAGACACAGCACAAAGAGGGGTGGCTAGAAAGAGGAGAACAATCACATTTTTCTTTTCAAATCACTGCCACAGTCAGACTGAAACCAGGGGCCCTGGGAACTCGAGGACACAGAAGCAAGTCGCTAAGCGATCAAGCAAGGCCAAAGGGACACTTCTGTGTTTGGCCTCATCCCAGTCTTTACTCTTGACTGCTCAGACAAGCTCATACAATCTGGCCAAGGGCCAGGGGCTGTCTCCCTGTGGGTCTCCTCTGCTGGCCTAGTAAAGAAGGCCTCAGGGGATCTTGAGAGTTTTGCATGGTTCACGCTATGCTTTTTGGTGACAGGAAACCCGAGGAGGGACAGAAGCAGGCCCTATGGCTAGCATGCTCTGCTCATTCTCCCCTGTACTAGTATCTCCTCTCACAGAGCTTGCCCTGGCACCAGGAAACAACTTGCGACTAAGTAAGGAAAGCCATTCGCTAACGCGGAATGGGTCACTGTTGGAAGTTTCTCTCTCATCATGAACTAATTTGCTGTGCTTTGCCACGGCCCTTGTTATCTATAACCATGGTAACGATGCACAGAGCTGTGCATGCCTTTATTTTGGACTCTAGAAGCCTAAGGGGAGTGTATTTCCCACTTGACTTCAGTGTGCCTGAGTGGGGATAGATTTGGCTGTCCAGCCCTCTGAGGACTTTAGTTTTCCAAGTGTGAAATGAGAGGGTTTGGGGTCAATCACTGCTGAGAACTGGTCCGACAGAGATGCCCTAGCCTAGACAGGGTGTACTTAGGATCTAGAGAGAGGAGAGTTTCCCAGCCTACCCAGAAGGCTGCTAGTGGTTGTGAATCTGGGGATGACAGGGGTGCTCTGCCACCGCTGCATCTGACAGTCCCTCATTCTGCTAATTTGGTGTCCTCACTATATAATTATACTGTGAAATTCCCTGACTGAAGACTTTTTTTTAATATATCCTTCTCCGACTCCCACCACTCGTTGCCCAGATTCGTGAATGGGGAAAGTGGGTGTTCGCAGCCTTTGGAGGAGAACAGCCATGTTATGCAACTTGCCCTTCTCTGAATTTCCGCAGCACCACCCCCATGCTGGGTCCGAGGGAGGAGGAGTAAGATTGTTTGGAGGCAGAAGATGCAGATTCCAACTTCCTGGGGTCTCAGGTTTTTTTTTTAATTTGGAAAATAAGAAGAAAGTTATTTCCCCAATGGAAGCACTGGTAGAGCACATGGTACCCTCTGACCACCAGGGAGTGTGACCCAATGTGGGCAGGGGACTTTGCTTCCTTGAGTATCAGTTGTGCCTGCTGGAAAGGAGGCCATTAGTAACTTCCCCCCACTCCCCAGGGAGCATGTGCTGCCTACTCCCAGATGCCCCCTGTGGAGCTGTTATTCACTGTCAGTTTTACTCCTAAGTGTCCAAGAAGGTGTAGGGTCTGCAGACCTGAGTGCCTCTTCCAGCATGCTGTGGTGGGGTTATCAGCATGCTGTGGCGGGGCTGCCAGGCTGGTCAGATGTGGCTGGAGCTGTCTACTTGATTCAAGAGCATGTCTGGGAGCTGCCCAGAGGCAGGTGCCAATGCCACACTGATGAGCGCCCATCCCCTGATGGGCTCTTGGCATTTCCTGCTTTGTGCTCTCCTGTTTCCCAGGTCAACAGTCACACTGAGCCACAGTGGTTCCCTACAGTCCTGACTCGCCCTGGCCCAGGTCTTGGACTGGCAGTCAGTTTTGTAGAACACTTGATCAATATAGCCTTCTCTCATTACATTGGTATTTTACAATGTTATCTTTTTTTTCTTTCTTATTTGCTTTGTTTGTTTTGCTTCGCTTGTTGGAGATGAGGTCTCACACTTTAGCCCAGGCTGGTCTTGAGATTCTCCTATCTCAGCCTCTCAGATTACAGGCATGAACTATCATGCCTGATTTATTCTTTCTTACATAAGGAAGACACCTAAATAATTGCAATGCCTTTGGCCATAGTTACCCATTGAACATGCCAGCAAGGGTTTACTTAATCACAAAGGGAGGTCTGGAAGGATCTGGAAGCTAACAGTTGTTATTTTCTAAAGAAAGAAGTTAGGGAAAGGCATGGAGAAATACCTCTTTACAGAACCAACCAAGTGGTCAGAATTAGCAAAATTAGCTTCATTTTGATTTGAGTAGGTGCCATTTTGTGTATTTTGTGTTTCACAATATCTTAAAAATCAAATAGCCGTTGACTCTTTCAATTTGTGTATAACGTGGAGAACCTGTAAAATAAGGAAACTAGAAAAAGACCATTGGTGAAGAGGGGGAAGAAAGATCTTAAAGGTGGCTTATTAGAACACAGGTGACATGGGGGAAGGGAAAACAGCAAGGCTGGGGATTAAATGGGAGAGTGGGAAGCATAGAGCAGAGGAGGTGGCAGGGGAGGGATAACTAACACTAAATTTTTTTTTTAAAGACACAGGCCTGCAATTTTATAACACACATACACACACTCAGATCTGGGGTTAACCTACACATGGGATTATGCTCCTATGAGCCATAAGTTCCAAATAAAAAACTAAGTATCAGATGTATGTCCCTCCTCCTTTTTGCTGGCCAGAGGTGTCCAGAGACATCCCCCACACCCCCCAAAAAACCCAGTGCGGAGTATTTCCACTGCTCTTGGTTACCCTCCCAGAAATTGATGACAAGACCGTATTGCAGAAGACACCACACACATTGATCACAGGACACAGAGAAATGAACTTGATATTGACCAGGAAGCTTCCTCCCTGGCCAGCTGTCATAGTATCACAAGGCGTTATTGTAGGCTTTTGTGGAGGGGGGAGAGCTCATCAAGAGTCTTACATAGTTGTGACACTTCCTGTAAATTACAATAATGATTGATAGGCAAGATATGCCCATGGGTGCAATAGCGGCATGGATGTTATAGAAGTAACCAGGCCAATTTCTGCTTAGATTTAAATCCTACTCTGTAGTGATTGGGGAGAGCAGGCCTGCTTTTCGTCCCGCCCGGCTCCCAT
>LOJH01044667.1:0-13745 GCA_001685095.1 Ellobius talpinus | reverse complement strand
CTTCTTCCACTTGGCGCGCCGATTCTGGAACCAGACCTGCAGCGGGCGGGGTAGGGGAGACAAGACCCGGAGAGGTTAGCGACCCCGGTGGGAGATCGAGTCCCGGGAGTCCGGCTTCTCACCGTCACTCGACCCCTGGCTGAGTCGGTGCTCCGGGCTCGACGCGCCCCCACGCCCAGCGCGAGCTCCGGGCTCTCCGTCTCCGCGAAACGACGGACGCCCCTTTGCCGCCACCAAGCGCAGACTCCAGCGGCGCTCTCAAGTCGCGGTGTCCACTGGGGCAGAACGCACCGAGCGAACACCACCTCACATACCACCGTGTGCAGCGTTCAGCACCCCCTGCATTCTGGCATAGTCTGTGCATTGTATGGATGCCCCAGTCTGCAGGCAGGCAGGTGTCAAGGCTCGACCCACAGGTGTACAAATGAAGATAAACATGAGTACCCATGTGGCTTAATAGCATGTCTTATAGCACTGATGGGGTATAGAATTTTCAGAAACACTGGAAATTTGGAAATTGATGAAAGGCCACGAATGACATAAACAGTTTCAAAATCGAAAGACAAAGGAAACCCCCTAACATCACGGTTGACAGAGCAGAGAGGTTAATATAGTGACCCATGTGGCAAAGTGAGCCACTGAGCTGCGGTGGTGTTTGGTTGCCACCTTGATTTCTGATTCCTCCCTCAGCGCTTGGTGGAACTGCCACAATGCTCCTCCCCGTCTCACTCCCAAAATGCTGTGAGGGCACCTTTGTCTGCAGTTCCGGTGTGCTGGAACTTGCAGCCAGAGTCCCGAACCCCTTCGATCTATGCCTCCCAGTAACACCTCAGATCCCTAACATGTCCTCTACTGCCTGCAAGTTGCACACACACACACACACACACACACGCCCCTTGTATTATAAACTAAAGCAAATACAAAGAAAAGAAGGTCAACTTTAGAACTCTCACTGGTCAAAATGCAAATCTAAATTTGCTAGGACGATGGATGCATCTTTTCTTTTTCTAGGAAGAACTGTTTAGTAAACTATACCTCAAACAAGCCTCCTCATTTTTCCTTCCTGGTAGTGGCCCGGGAATTTCAGAGTCTATTAGGCGTGCCTACAAATGTAAAATTCACTATCACAGTGTGAAAATTCCTCTGAATAATAATAGACACCCCATCTGACCTTGATAATGTCCCATCTCCACCGATTCGAATTTCATCTTTCAGGGGAGAGGGTTCTCAGTGCACTTCCTTGGCAGGCTTTCCTTTAAAATCTAGTTAGCAGGATGACTCCTGATACTAAATATAAAGTGGGGCGGGACAGAGATCAAATATTGACTAGACCTGTTAGAATTTGGCCAACACAACCTGTTCTCCACATCTGTGACCCCAAAAGTGATTTATCTGGCAGCCTGACCTATGTAGTATTTGCTTTGCAAGTTGAAGTGTCAGGAATATGGACCCATTTGCCTTCATTCTTGGTAAACCAAGGATTTATAGCTGTGCCAGCTGATGTACTCTTTACTGGTGTGAAGAGCTTTGCAGTCTAGCGTTATCTCTGAAGCTACCCATGTGTATTCCTGTCTCACATGCGACTTTGCTCACCACCTTGTCTTGCTCTAGTATGTACACCATCTCCCACATAGTCGTTTAACCCAGTGCTGGGGATGGATATGTACGCTGCAGCCTTTAGGTGCAGCTCTTGAGCTGGTGGCACAGCAATTAATGAGGCTGCAGGGCCCTTGATGGTGGTGTTGGGATCAATGTGGCCAATTGAGCTGTTAGCAACCTTTGGCCTTGGGGGGGGGAAAGAAAGTAAGGAGACCTAATGTCCCAAAGACCCTTTGAAGCACTCACCCAACATTAGTTTGGGGAGCTGGACAAGAGGAAACCCTTGACTGACTCTTGGCTGTATTCAAAATGTTAGCACACCTGCAGCTTCCAAGGGGCACTTTGAAAGAGAGTTGAGACCAATTCCTAACACTCTCTGGAGCTAGTGAGTCCTAGAGGGCCAGTATTTCGGAGATAGTAACTTGGGAGAAGAGGTGGAGAAAGAAGCAAAAGAAAGAAAAACCACATCAAACTGCCCAACAGGATTTCAAGAGCAAACACTGCTGCCAAAAAAAGCTTCTGAATCCAGAGTCTGCTCATGCACACAAGGAGAAGAACCACTGTTAAAGGGCTAAATATTAGAGGAATAATCGAAAAATCATGCCCAATTATGTTTGAGGGTTAGTAGTCAAACGATGACTACAAATTTTTCATGTTTCATGGTTTACTGAGATTCAAGGGGGAAAAATCTTCATGGCCTCTGAGCACCTCCATTCCAAGCTGTGATGCATATGTTTTTAAAATGTGAATGTTTCCACTTGAAAGCTAGAGCATGACGGGTTAAAATGCAGACAAAACCTAAGGGAGGCTTTCAGAAAGCACAGATGACAACTCCAGGAAATATATTAACCACAGCCGAAGATACAACTTTCTGCTTTGAAATGCAGCTCTCCTCAGAAAATGCTTAATACAACAGTGAGAATCTAATGGAGGTTAGAATCTAAAAATCCACTTTCATGATATCTGCTGTTACAGTAATATAGACATACTGTAAATGTATTTTAAAATATATAGCCCGTTTAATTCCCCAGCTATAAATAGCTCAGAAATAGAGAAAGAAGGGGAGAGAGAACGAATATTACCCCCACACACACACACACACTTGAAGCAAACGCTTTATGAAGACCTCATTGGAATCCAGCAAATGATTAATGTGAAGATTTGGGAGGAAATCTGGGGCGCTGTATTAAAGCCTGGATCTCAGGTTCATTTCGATCAGCCAGCCGTGAACTCTGGGCCGAATTCATTACACTTTAATAGTGCTGGGAGAGGAAGAAAATGCAATTTCTCATTCCATTAGAAAACTAGAAAATACTCTCAGCTTGTCCCCCTATTAAGATGTGGCAGGTGACAGGGCCATTCTGAGGGACACGGTCAATGGAATTACAGCACATTATTTTTGTTCGTATAAAATATTGAAAGGCAAGCCTGACTGTGCAGAAGTTATTTCACTGATTTGGTTTTTATGTAAATAAAATATTGAAAGTTAATTAATCCGTGCTAGAGACTAATGATTATGCTTATTATATTGCATTTGATCGCATAATTTGCATGATTCTCGCATTGCTGCTTAATAAGCCATTCCAGGTTATAAATAATTCTGAAATTGGTTTCTAATAATGGCATGCTATAAAAGGAATGGTTTTATTACACTAGCCAGAAAAGGGGAACAGTATCATACACAAAATTGGCCTTGGTATCAGTAGAGGTGCTTTAGTAAATACTTCACAGTGTGATGTAGTCCAGATAAAGACAAAAAATAAGTGTACTGGATAATTTAGTCTAAAATAAAAAGCATCTTTGAAAACATGCAATTGCAATAAGTTAAATGTTTTAATCAGTGCTGTGGCCCACACACTGGAAAGAATGTGTGGCAATCTGTTAACTATAAAGAAATCTATGAAGCACTCATCATATAAGAATGTAAACCAATTACTATTTAATTTGAATTTGGTCAAGGAGCAACGGTACAGTGAATTGTGAAGTAAATACATTTTCCATAAACTGTTTTTGCATTACGTTACATAATGTTAATCATTGTGAAATGCTAATTAAGAAGGTTATGTTGATCTTATTACTTTTTAAATTATGAAACATTATTTTTAAAAAATATTGAAATTGCCATTCTACTAAATTGTTTCTATCAGTAGGCTCAAGCTATTATCTTTGGTTGAACAGTATGCTAGAACAATTAACACACTTTATCTCTTTCTTCTTGCATATTCTTTTGTGTACTTTTTCAAAATAGCTACCACACAGTGTATATTTTATTTCATTTATAACTTTTTCTATGAAAAGAATCACTGCCATTAACCTTTGGAAGACCTAATAAAGTTTAATAGACCTCATTTTCTTTTTTCATAAAATCAACCTTCCAATTATATTTTATTTGTGATTCTAAGCTCTATTTTAATTTGAACTAATTACCAATATGTCTAGGTTAAGACTAGCACTGACTGCACTCTCTAAAACAAAATTTAATGGTTAAGATTTCTCTTGAGGACAAAAAGTAAATTTGTGAAGTTTTATTCTCCGATATTGAGCCTACAATTAAGCACTGTAATTGGCATGTGTTGAGTTTGTGTATTTCTATAACAGTCTGAACCCACACTTAAAGAGGAATGTAAGGTGAAGATTTAAGGAACAGGAATATACCTGAACACTGTAATTAGTACTCTTCGTATGTGTAATGTCTGTGCCCCAACGTTCAAGATTTTCAGAGTTTTAATTTTACTAACGAATATCCAGATTTCTGTTGAATAAATGTAGTAAGAATTAGGAATATCATCTATTAATTTGACCGTGTAAAGACCCTGGTGATACTTGTTTCTTATTAGAACAAAAGTACGTATTCCCGTTTAGACGATCTACAAAACACCAAATGGAAACAAATTCTGATTTCCTGGTCAATCAAATGTAAGCAAACTGAAGTTCTTAAAGTTAATTTACAAAGTCAAGTAACACTGTCTGAACAAATTAGTCAATTTGGCACCCAGTTTTTAAAAGAAAAAATCCAAAGTAACCGGGACGAAATTTTCAGCACCGTGGATAGCTCCAGGCTAAAAGCAAGGTTTCCTCCAAGTGCCTGTCTATAAAATAGCAGGTCAGTCTTTTGAAAGGGAAAGGAAGGAATTTGGGATTCATTAATCTTATATTTTTCTCCCCCAGTTTTCAGAAGAGATACAGGTGAGAATTCCTAGATTCCAAACAATTACAACTTGGAGGGTGGTTGGATAAAAATAAGGACACAATAACTATTTTCTCTATTACAGGTTAATCTTTCTGACCTGAAAACTTCCTCCTTCGGGTCAGATATCTGAAACAGGAAGTGCTCAATTCCTGCCTTCATCCTTAGGGAAATCTAAATTATTTTGTTAAAATTAAAATCCCAGAGTTCATAGATGGTGTAGTATTTCCGACCAGTCCCAACGCCTCATTAGATCACCCAAGCTTTTGAAAACAACAAAGCTGAGGATATTTTCCCTGAAAGTTAAGAGGGTGATATTTAAGAGAATAAAAGCACACTCGAAAATTTGAGTATGCCACCCCTCTTTTAAAGGCACCCAGTGCACAGTAATTCCTCTTTCCTGTTTTCTGTGTAATTATGACATTTCCCCCATTTATCCAAATTCGTAATAGAAACTCATTACAAGGTAATGAAACGCTTGTCAATAGTGAGAGCGGGAGCAAGGTGAGCGTTGGGCTTAGCTGCTGGAGAGACAAGAAGGTTCCCTTCTCTGGAGGCGAGAGTTGGACCCGGCATCCCCATAAAGCGGGGCTTGTTTTATTGTTTTGGTTTTGTTTTTTGAGGGGTTTCGGCACGGGGGGTGGGGATGTGGCTACAATGGAGATAGTCCACTGGGGCCTGTCGATCATCCTAGCCAGTGTTAGGACTGAGAAAGAGCTCTTCCTATCCATGAAAGCAGCAAGTGCCCAGCCCGGGATCGCAGCAGCGCAGAATACCTAGCTACTCGGTGCTCTGGTCCTCCTGTCCCTCCTTGGGCCCCCGCCCCCAGCCCAAGTCGGGTGTACCTGTACTCGCGACTCGGTCAGCCCAATACGCAGCGCCAGCTCCTCACGCATGAAGATGTCAGGGTAGTGAGTTTTGGCGAAGCTCCTCTCCAACTCGTTGAGCTGCGCTGGGGTGAAGCGAGTCCGGTGGCGCTTCTGCTTCTGTTGGCCCTGTTGCTGACCGGCTTGGCTGGGATTGGGGCCACCCTGGGGCCCCGGCTGCTTGTCTGGGTCTTTAGCGCTCACCGCCAGGGAAGCAGGAGTAGAGCCCACTGTGGTGATGTCCTCGCCCGGCAACAGAGTGGTTCCTTCGACTGGATCCGAGTTGGGCGCCAGATCCCCGGGATGGCCCCCAGGGTCAGAGCCCCCCACGCCCAGCCTACACTTCACCGCCTCCCGGTGACCCAGAAGCTCGGCGGCATCTTTCATACCTAAAGAGGGAAGGGGATCTCGGTCACTACTTTCCTGCCGAGGTCAGGAGCAAGGTGTCTTCCCTGGGCAGCTCTCCTTCAGCCCCATCCACCGCTCCCTCCGTGCCCACGCTTGCGCTCGCCCTGCCGCGGAAACTGCCTGGTCCTCGGCCGGGTTTCCCAGGATTTGGACAGCTAGGTTGAAATAACATCTCTTGGCCTTTCCCTTCTCTCCACAGCCGGTTCTGGTGGTCCACAGCTGCGACTTTCGCATCGCCCACAAAAAAAAGAAAAAAACACTCCCAGGCCCCGACAATAAAACAAACCCGAGTTCTTTCGTTAACTGTATCTATCCCTGGTGTCCCAGGAACCCTTGAGCAAAGTCTTGGACGGGGGATGCGGTAGAGAAAGAAAATCTAGAGCGTTTTCTCCGAGGCTGCTCCAGGTGCTAATGAACTCTCGCCGATTCCCTCTGACTTTTGGAAGATGAATATGTCTCCAAGCCTTCCACCCCTCAAAATAAACCCCAATCAGCTCCGCCTCCCCCTCAAATCAGAGAAGGTGTTTGGAAATGGAGTCACATCCATCACGAAAAATGGTTCCTAAGACGAAACCCAGAACCCGGTAACCCAGAAAGCTTTCAAGAAACTCGAGCAAACTCAATGGCCATAACAGTGAATCAAACTTTAGAGAATTCAACTTTTCTCTCCCGAGAAATAAACGGTTCGACCCTCCCAGTCATTGGCAACACCGAGTCCCTTGGAGAAGGCAGGGATGCCTGGAGGATGAGCTGGGCTTTCTTCTCAAACAGAACATTTAGTAAATCCGCTTTCATACAGCCACTTCTCCTTCAGGCCAGATTAATTTTTTTTTAAAGAAAACAAGTTTAACCACACTTAAAGGAGGAGGTGGTAGAGAGAAAGGAAGAAGAAAAGAGAGACGAAAGAAATTCCAAATCAAAGCAAACAAGAGTGGAAAAGAAAGAGAGACATCTCCAAACAAATTATCACTGGCTAGAACTCCTTTAAAAAAATTAAGGGGAGAGAGGAAGAAAAAAAAGAGAAACAAAAGGTGCCAGCATTCCTAACTCCTTTTTGTTTTGGGATCTACATATTCCATAGATTTTTTAAAAGACGATGTTAAATCAAATTAAACTTTAATACAGCACAATTACTTTTAAAGAAATTAGTCCATTTAGGGCGCATTAAGGTAAAATAAGGAACAAATTGACAATTTCCTGCCCGGGCTTCTCCTGGTTTCCCGGGTGAGAGGCGCTCACTCACCTAGCCTGGCGTCCAGGAGGTCGGCATGAGACAGCATCGCGCACCGCTCCAGGGCGAAAGCTGTTCCCCCCCAAATTTTAGCGGCTTTAAGTTATTTAAAATAGATATAAGCTATAAGCTATACGATATAGATATATATATATAGATCACCTAAATGAAAGAAAATTCGGTTTGTGGTTAAAAAGGGGGCTTCTTGCATTATAATGTCCTTTAGAGAGACGGGGAGGTGCTTAACAGTTGAATGAACCCGTGAGCAGCTCGGCGAGGGGACCAATCAGGAGGGCAGCCTGCAAATGTCAGCGCCCGGAGAGTCCCCCACTCCGCCCGCCCGCCCGCCTGCGCCTGCCGGGAGGAGGCGGCGGCTGCAGCCCAGGCAGCTCCAGCCTCCAGCAGCCGCTAAAGCAAGCAGCGGCCACCTTGGCCTCGCCCTGGGCCTCTGGGCGAGATCGGTCAGTCCTTCCTTGAGGTTTTTCTCTAGCCACACCTTCCCTTTCCTTGTCCGGTCTTGCTCGCTTCACAGGCGCAACTCAGTGTTTCAGGTCTTGGATGTCCCTGAAAAGGGTGCAGTTCGGACACCAGAGCAGGGCATGACCTCCGCACAACCTGAGAGTCCCATTCCCACCCCCGCCCGCGCCACCTAGGAGACACTGGACTGCACCAGGCTGGCAAGCTCCGGCCTCCAGGGCCACCCTAAATTTCGCCACTGCTCTACTACAGGCCTTCGCTAGGGATCCAGCCCCAATCCCACCTCGGGCCTAGAGAGTAAAGGGGAAGTTGGCTCCCCCTACTCTGCCAAGGCCCGCTGTCTACTTGGGGGGTGGGGCAGGGGATTCACTAAGTGTGTCCTCCTCCCAAACTCCAGAAGCTGCATTCCAGGACCCCCTGCTTCATGGGCCTACAGGTCTCACCTCGGTTCCCAACCTGCCTCGATCAAAGTTTCTAAGTTCAGTTAGGCTACCAAAGCCACTTAAGGCTGTAAATAAAGTTAAACCCTCTTTATTTTCCTCTTGGATATGTTAAACTACTTGAACAATTTAAAGTGCTTTTGCACAAGTGAAGCGAACCATTTCTAATGTTCTGATTTTTCAGAGCCAGCCAACAACAAAGTTTAGATTAGTAATATATTTCTAACCAGAGTAATTTTCAAGATCATTAGGCATTTATGTAATTAGTGCCAAATCTATAAGCTTTTATTACGATTATTAGAGTAAAATCAGTATAAATTTGTACTAATTTACTACTGTTTAGACTTGGCTGTCAAGCCCAGAGGTTCTTATTGTAAATGATAACTGAGGAAATTAAGTGCAAAATTCTGTACCGTTTCTGATCTGCTCCCAAACAATCCGTTTCAATTGTATTTGCAGCAGAACATGATGCCCCTTTAAAGTTATTTGACTTGTATTTTTATTTGCAACACAAGAAAAATGCCCTCTACCCAAGGCAAAATGAAAACTGATATTTACTACTCCCAACTTGATTAACATTGATTTTTAATTCGAGAGTGATGCAATTAAGATTATTCATTTGGTGCAAATAAAGCCTCCACAAAAGGGTGGCCCTCTGAAGTCTGTTTTAAATAATACCGAACAAATGGCTTTTTTTGTTCGTCGTCCAATTGACTTACACAAAACATTGGAAATGCTACCCGAGAGCAGATGCGAGAGGGTGTGTGTGTGTGTGTGTGTGTGTGTGTGTGTGTGTGTGTCAGGGAAGAGCAAGTAGACAAAGGAGGTTGCGAAGCAACTCTGGAGCAGTTTTGTTTCCTGCTTCTCTTCCTCAGCCCTTTTCAAAGTCCTGCCGCGCGGGCGCGCGCGCGCGCGCACACACACACACACACACACACACGAATGCGCGCGACCGCACTGATGCACACACACTTTTGAGTGCAGGGACTCGGTTTTGTCGGTGAGCTGGACCTTGCTCGCCTGGAAGCTCGGGACCTAGCCGGGCTATGGCAGCCGGCCGCAGCGGGTACGAACTCGGCCTAGCAGGAGCTGGGCACCGAAGCCCGGGATGCGCGCTGGAGGGGCACATGCGACTGCCGCACGCCTGGAGCCTTGGGGGCTTTTCGGCCGGCGCCTGGTGCCTTATCCAGAAGGGTTTTGCCTGGGAGGGATTTTCCAAGCCCTAAAGCAAAAACTGAGTAGGGTCTGAAAGTTGCTCGATTTCCTTTACACAAAACCCCCAAATTTGACAACTCAGCGGGTGCGCGCAGCAGGAGTGGACAGTTCGGTAGCCCAGGGCGGGGCTGTGAGCTCGGTGTCTGGCACAAGAGAGCGCTTCCGGGGTTGGCCCTGGGTTTCGAACCACCAGGGTGGGTTTTTCTGGGTATTCAGGCCTGAAAGCCTGGCATCAAGTGACTAAAGAAGGAACTGGAAGGCAGGAGAGTCCGAAGCGTCCGATACTTCTGTGACCCGATTGCTTAAGTGAGAAACTTGAGAGATCACCGGGAAAGAGAACCGGGCCTGGAGTGCTCGCAAGCGCTGACGTCCGGGTCCCGCAGCAGCCCCGGATCTGCTGCCATCGGTGCCTCGCGTCCTCCCACACGCACTCGCTCGTATATTCTGTTTTGTTGTATCTTTCAGGTCGATAAATAAATGTGTAATAGTTAATGTGAAGACACATCAGAGTAATAACAATGGGACAAAATCAAAGGATTATCCATCACTGTTAGTAACCACTGAATAACAATGTTGCGGCGTGATTGATAGCCCGCTTCATTTTATGACTTTTCTATTGGTCTTGATTTTTATAGCAGTATAAACAAACTAAATCATTTCTTCCAAGACTTCAGAGCATAAGCACCTCAGAGAGAGGGGAGGGAGAGAGCAGAGAGGAAAAAAGGAAAAAGGGAAATCTAAGGGCGGGAGGGGGAGGGGGTAAGGGGGCAGCTTGGGGGCCTTGAGGTGGGGAGGGAGCAAGCTGGAGCTAGAGACCGGAGCCGGCAGCCAACAGGCGTGACAGGGAAGCAGAGTCTCCATGTGAAATGCTCGCCCCCACTCGGTGTTCTCGCTCTGCAACTCGGTTTGGCCAATGTCTGAATCCACCTGGGCAGCGTCTGAGATGTATTTACCAGAGTTTTATTCCCGTCATCTTCCCACGTTCCTGGGGCAGCCGGGAAAGTGCCGGTCAGGCCCGTTGCTGTTGATAATTCAAAGCATTTCCCACCTGATCATGGGAACTGAAGTCCCTAACAAGGCGAGGCTTTAGCGCAATGGCCCCCAAATCTTCGGAATGACAAGAATGTCTTCAGAAATCACTTCAAAGCAAAGTAAAAGGATTTTCTATGACGGATCCAGTGATTTTTCCTCAATAAATAGGTTTTAGATTGTTACACACACGTAGAAGTGGAACAAAGGGAACTACCAGAAAATATATTGGTTGCCCCTAATAAAATTTATTTAGACAGTTTACTTCTCATAAAAAATAGAGATTGAATTTTGTACAAGAGCCTGCCAAGGGACGATGCACAGGGAAATCTTTTTTCTTCTTCTTTCTACCCTCCTCCCCTTCTCCTTTTTAAGGAAGCACAAAGAACCTTTAAAGGCCGGGGAACCAATCCTAGCTCCCGAGGCAAGAGCACCCAGACCGAGCAGAACTTGGTATCTCTGTCTGAAGACGACTTTGGGAGAGAGGTGTTTCATATGTATATAAAATCTTGTAGCTATGTAAATTACAAGTACACCCGCTATACAAACAATGCCGCATTATGTTTTGCCATCCAGTTTTGGAGTAAGACCTAGAAATAAGGTGTGGCTGGAATAGGAGCTGGGATGAGATGGGAGAGCCGGCAACAAGCCTAAAAGGTGGATTTATGCAGATTAAGTTTGAAATTCTGATTTTTTTCTCTCTAATTGTGTTTCTGCTATCATTGCAAATCCTTTGTACAGACAGAGGCAGGGAGAATAAAAATATATAGAGGGTGCTCCAGGAAGAATCGGGTAGTGTGCCCAGAGCCCTAATTGCTTTTTCCACTTACAGAAATCTCGGGTGTTTATTAAATGTAACTTTCGGCTGCTTGTGTTGTTTGTAAACGGCTCTTTTCTGTGCAGACAGTCGGCTGAAATACGGCACGCTATTATTCACAGTCCTGCTATTAGATGCTGAATTGTAACATTGTTCCCTTTAATGAGAAGCGCCTCCCTCAATAATTAACGATCTCACATTTTCCTATTTTCTTGCCTGATGAAAAGAATCAATTTTAATTCGTGGTAAATTACAGCCATGCTTTGGGGTATTATTTGCTTACTGAAAACAAATCAAGCGACTTCAACGGTCCTGTTTACTTTTTCAGCTGTGCAGTAATCCAAAAGCAACTGTACATCAGATCGAGTTGCTCAGGTCCACTTCAGAATGGAAGAAAGGATTAAAGGGCGGGGAGGGGGCGAGCGGGGAGGGGGCCTCCGGAGCCCAAACTGTTTGCGACCATAGTGACCAGGATTTCTCCCAGACCAACCTTAGGCTCCAGAACTGGTGCTCCTCAACCTTCAGTGTCCACCCTGTCCTGGTAAGGATCCTTAAATTACATATGGCCACCCTGGAAATTCAGAGTGTTCCAGGGATGGCGTGCTTGTGGGAATGGGTGACCTGAAAGAAGAGCTGGGAAAGTGAAGTCTCTACAAAGGGGTGCCGTGCTCCCACACTCCTCTGCTTGAGAGAACTCAAGGTGGCCAGCCAGAGACCACAGCCAAGGAAGATTCGGCTGAATGCCCCTGCCATTCCACTGCGAAAGCGCCCTCCTCTTCCGGCGGGGGCTCTCCAGGGCAAGATAAGCATCTGTACGGAACTTTTAGTCAAACAGGCCTGGACCTAGCTGGAACCACCAGAGGTTCCTAGCCCTGGAGTAGAGGGACTTGAGGGACAGATGCACTTAACCTGTATTGTCTCAAAACAGAGCCGACTCAGCCTAAACCGGCAAAGGGAAAAGAAACAAAACAAAACAACAGAAAAATTGACTACAAGCCCGACCTCCCAACCTTTTTTGTTTTCCTTCCTCATCTTCCAACACTGAGAGCAGGGCTTCATGCATGACCTTTTGAGCGCTTTTGAAAAGCAGTGCATTGAAGGTTCCTCGCTTAGCCACCTACATGGCTGGAACTTGCCAAGAGTGCTGAGGAGCAAGAAACCTGTCCCAAACTAATGTCATAACCTGGGAGCTTTGGGCAATACAGGAAGTGATAGATGGGTGTGGGTGGGTGGATAGATGATAGTTTCTCTTTGAATCGTTCTTTGCACACGTTTGCTTTTGCGAACCACAAGCAGACAGTCGCCTGCGTGACTCCTCATGAGCACAGCCACCAGACCCTGGCTTGTTTCTTTCTCTGGTCTTTCTCTTCTGACAACTGGCCCTCCAGGCTCTCAATGCAGAAACAACCACACCAGACAATGAGGAATTAGTACCTGCCCTGTCTCTCCTAGCTTCCCTTTCATTGCTTTTGCCCTGTAATTTTAATGGGCCCAATTAGCCACGTGGAACATAATAATTGGCATACAGATTTTGTTTGCATGTGTTAAGTTTGTTGCTTTTCTTATTTTTATTTACTTAGGATAAATAATCATATATCAGTTTTTCAGTTATGTGACAAGGCTAGTAATTGGAATCAAAAGAAAAAAGTCTCATTCCTACTCTCTCTATAACTAGATATAGTGCTAATAAGACTGCATCAATCTTATGTAGCAAATAAATAAAATAGACAAACAAACAAATTTGCCTCCAACAAGTTAATGCGGTGTATCTGAGTGGAAAGTAGATATTTTCACGCATTCTGGAGATGAGGAGTGACTTTTAATAAAATCACAAGAAAAACAAATGTAATTCTGTAAGCCATTTCTTCCAGAAGCCCGCGTTCATCACCACCCCCACCCCTGCCCCTCCATTGCAACCTTTCTCTTTTCCTAAGCAGTTGGTCTCTGGTTAAGAGTGACAAGGGCCTTGGCTTCTCCAGTCACTTTGGCTCACACTTGGCTGGGTTAGATGAGGAGGGAGACGGGATTTTATAGGTAATTAGCCTTCTGCAAGTAAGATTTTTCTCTGCCCTCGGCTTTCCCTCCATTCTTGCTTTCTTTTTTCCCCCACTTGGCGCTATTCCCTCCTCCTGTCTCCATTTCCTTTTTTCGTCATCCAAATGCTTTCATCCTTTCCACCCTCCTCTCTGACCCCACGTCTTCCGCCTTTCTTTTCTTTCTTTCCCCCTTTTCTCTCTTCTCCCTCTTTCCCCTCCGCCCCCTCCCTGTCCCTTGTCCCCTCCCTGCAGCCCGAGTGCAAATAATTCCGGGCGTCTATATTCACTCAATTAGAGAAATCTACAGAGAAGATCGATCTTCCATCTGCAGACATGCCAGCTTAACAAATTAGATTCTTGTTTCGTGCAGGTGATTTGGTGACAGTTGGGGAATTAGAAGTAATAAGTTGTTGTGTTTGAGCCCGGGCCCCCGCTCCCCG
>LOJH01044665.1:2027-13745 GCA_001685095.1 Ellobius talpinus | reverse complement strand
TCTCTGAGTTCAAGGCCAGCCTGGTCTACAAGAGCTAGTTCCAGGACAGCCAGGCTGTTACAAAGAGAAACTCTGTCTTGGGGAAAAAATAATAATAATCTTCCAATATCATAGTCTGTCCCAGCCCCAGGCACACAAACTTGACTGTAGTCTGTTTCTGGTATTTAAATGAATCCTTATGTCCTTGTTTCTCCTAAGAAATCTCTCTTGCCTTGCAGATTACATGAAAGAATCTGCGTGCAGTTCTAGTACTTGTTCCTTGAACAGCAGTGAAAACCCTTACGCTACAATTAAGGATCCGCCCATCCTCACCTGCAAGCTTCCAGAAAGCAGCTATGTAGAAATGAAGTCACCTGTGCACATGGGGTCTCCGTACACAGATGTGCCATCCTTGTCGACATCTAATAAAAATATATATGAAGTTGGTAGGTGTCTCACATAAGTAACTTAGCAAAACCAGGGCAACAGTGCAGCATCTCAAGTGAAAACTAACTCCCCTCCACTCACTCTCTCCACAAATCACCCTTCTGTTTGGCTGCAAGGAACCCAAGGAGAAACTCCATCCCAGAACTTCCCTCTCCTCTAATGCAGGAAAACAAAATCTTTTGCCACTGCTTACAAATTACAACTGATAAGCAGTAGAAATAGCAAGGTTGGGGAACCAGTATACAACACTTCAACTGATGGTGCAAATCCAAGTTTGAAAAAGAAAACCATTAGAACTGTTGTTTACAAGTTTCCAAATCACTTCCTTACACCTCCCCTATTCAACTGTGATCCTAGAGGTACTCATAAGACCCACACCTCTAGGATGTCTGACCCTTGGGTTTTCTATCTCTAGAGAAAGCCTGTCGTAATCATCATGCATTTATCAGATTTATACATCCATAGTTTCTCTCCCCAACAAGTTAAATAGAACTTTCAAATCTCCCACAAAGGCAACAAAGCTAATCTGTTCTCTGAACTCATTTTTTACTATATTCCTTAGAGCCCACAGTCAGTGTGGTCCAAGAAGGCCGAGGTCATAACTCCAGCTATATCCAGAATCCATATGACCTACCTAGGAACAGCCATATTCCTGGTCATTATGACCTCCTCCCAGTAAGACAGAGCCCTGCCCATGGGCCCTCCCAGGACAAGCAGTAAGAGAGATAAATTTCTCTCTTAAGTGTGCTCTGCTGACTATTCTCTGACTCTGAAAGAAGAAATTCCGTGACTTGAAATAGCAGTACAGATTGATCTGGATTGAAAGAAGCACTTCCAAATGGGATTGGGATAACTGTTCAAGGAGTCTGTTCACAAAGGCAAATCATATCACCTTCAGCCCTAAGTGCCCTGAATATGATTTTTAAAACATTTAAGATATCGCTACTCATCAACATCAGCTAAATTCAGATAAAAGATATATATTTAATATTCTGAAACAATGCTTACAATGCATGTAGTTTAGGTTTTGCAAACTTTCCTAGGAGAAGAAGGGGACTGGGGAATGGAGAGGGGCACTTTGGAACACCTGAAACATGTATGTGCTGTTGATTATTGTTACCATCAACATCTGCTTCAGTATCGAAGGGAACTGGTGCATGGATATGAACTTTCTAATAGTAAAATCTGTGTACATATAGGTATGGTCCATCAAAGTATAACAGCCATAATCAGAGTTTAAAATATAGCATACTTCTGACAACTTGCATTTTCAAAAACAAGAATTTAATAAAGACAGAGTCACTTTCTTCTGTCCCATCAGTGATAGGAGGCAAAACAGAAAGGGGGGAAAAGAGTAATTATTTCAAAAGCGCAGCAGTTTCATTCAGTCTAGAATGGTTTCTATGTCTGCTTTACCAAATCTTGTCAAGAATAATGAAGGCAAGTCCTGGCCTGGCTGCACTGCTTTAATACGCCTAACATCTGAGTCATTCTGTGTGTACCAGAGAACTAAGCTGCTACTTTAAGATAGTCACAGGGCTGGGAATGTAGCCCTGAGGAAGAACGCTTGGTGGTGAGTGGGGCCCTGGGGTAGATCACCAGCATCATAGAAAAGGTGTAGGCTGATAAGAATTAAGTTTCCCTAGAAACCATCCAAATGGCCCATTCAATTTGGAGTCCCTTGACTTGTTTTCAAGCAGTTCTTCATAGATGGCACTTGATGTAGCATGGAACCTAAAAGTGTAAAAGAAATTATACAAATGTGGGCATGGCAAACTTAAGTAGCTTAACATACATTATGCTTTTTGATGGAACTAAATGAAATAAATGTAAAAAAAAGATTTTAAAAGCTCATCACCTACTGAAATGGGCAAATATGTATTCCATTAGTTGGTGCTTTAAACCTTTATTCAGATAAGTCATAACTTCCTCTGCACGGTGTAATAGCAGGTAAACTGAAGCATGGACAATTCTGAATGTAGCTAATTCCCAATTCCTATAGGATCCCTTCATGAAAATTAAGAACAAAAGGGGCAAACTGGAAGTTAATGGCCACCCCAAGCTCTTAATGAGGAATAAGGGTCTAGCCAATGAGGATTACCTAAACAGGGTTTATAGAAAGAAAACTGCAAAGCTGGATACTGCTACAGGAAGTAGGGTTGATACTAACTAGAAGTCAGCTTGGAACCCCTTAGTTTGGGTAAGAATCAGCAATAGCAAGAAAATATATAAGCAAATCTCCCTCCTCACTTCACTCAAGGCATAAGCCAATCTTAGCAATAGAGGAACATAAACATGAATGCTGCATGTGTGCATGGAAGCGAGTGATCAGCAATAGTAAACTTTCCAAAAAGCCTTATTAAAATAGGAACACTAGAAAATTACTTTGTAGATCTAAGTTAATATTTCTCCTACATATGTATAAAGAGAGTTAAGAGACTCACCTCAGTATTTCAGGGCCACAAGTGCTCAATTATCTTTGTGAAGCAAGGATGAAGAAGCATGGCAAGGTCCAATCAGCAAGGAGAAATGGCATCTCAATCCCAGGCTTTATCTTCTTCCCTTATCCTGCATGTACAATAACTGCTACCTGGCAAACTGCAATCATGCAAATTCCAAGTCTCACTTCTCTCCTACCAACTACTCTCTGCACAAAAGTATTCAGCAAGAGGTGAGATGACTGGAGCACCAAGTCAAGAGATGCTGGCACCACTCTTGTTAAGTCACTTGCCCTCTTTGGGCTCTTTTATTTCCCACACATGAAAGAAGAGACACGTTAGTGGGAGGAGAGCTCTAACAACTCTCCAACTGTGGTACTCTACAACACTTCAAGCAACATAACTCGAACAGGCAATACAGAGGAGGAGGGAAAGGGCAAAGATGTGATTAACTATGGCTACAAGAGCAGCCTTCACATAGCTAAGAGTTAGCACTAAGACATTTCAATCATGCAGAGCTACTGTTAGGAATTTCTGTCTAACAATCACAAGTAAGTTTGCAGTCAGCCTAAACACGTGCACTGCACATTCTATCAATGACTGGAAAGATTTGCTCAATTATTTTTCAAAATGAAAACTTCAATCCAGTAAATTAATATGTATACAAGTCAGAAAAATAAAGAACACAGTTACTGTACAATAGTGTGAGAGACTATGAAATGGCAATACTTTTTTAAACCACAGATTTGTAATATATTTGTTCACTGTGCAGAGGGACTGTACCTCAAACAAAATAAAATGGATTTCTCAAACTAACTTACAAGAATGCCTATTGTTTTACACACTGAAAATCTATAATCTACATTTTATGTTTAAGACAGAATTAACCTACATTTGGTATAGTTACTTTAAACAGCTGGAAGATTAAGTGAAAGGTTATTTTTTAAGTAACAAATGGGACTACTTAACTCATGTTAAGTATTTTAAAATCCCACTCACACCAGTATTGTATTTCTGTTTTCCCAAGGATGTGTACTCAAAGGCAACTGTTACAGCTCATGTTATGCTCCAGTGGCAAAAGGGCAAGTTCAAGGCCTACCTAATTTATGTAAATCCAATGAATACCTTTTGATTATTAGAATTTAGCATGTGCACCTGCTTTAGGGCATTTTAAACAACAACAAAAAATCTGATATAGCTGGGTTTAAATATATATTAAAAATGTTTAAATATATATCAAATATATATTTAAAGAAAAGCTGTAGGACAGTCATGATGATTCATGACTATAATCCCAGCACTTAGGAGGCTGAAGCAGGAGGACTGTCAAGAAGAGTAACAGGCCAGCCTCTCAAAATACGCAAATAAAGGCCAGGCATGGTGCTGTACTGTTGTAATCCCAGTATTCAGAAGGCTAAGGCAGTAAAGTTTCAAGTTGAAGCATCTTGGGCTACACAGTGAGTTCAAGAGTAGCCTAGGCTAGAAGATTCTATCTCAAAAACAAACAGCAGCAGGATATTTTTTTTAAACAACACATTATTTAACTGAGCAAAGAGATCAGTGATGGAGCATTTGCCTAGCATACATGAAGATCTGGGTTCCATTCCCATCATCACAAAAGCTTAAAAGAAAATACAGATGCCAAAAAATAGCTTACTGGGCTAGCAATATGATGACCTGAGTTCAATGCCTAGGACCCCTAAGGTACAAGTTGTCTGTCCTCTGACCTCCACATGCAACTGTGGATGTGTGAATACACATACACTTATGCACATGCATACACACCAAACAAATAAATACACATAAATTTAAAAAATAAATTCTGGAATAAGGTCATTAAGTTTAAATTTGCTCCTCAAACTAAGTCAATTCAAAATATTACAACTTGTTAGTTCACAAGGCTTATGTGGTACTTAAAAGTTATTTTAGGCTAGGTATGGTAACACACTCCCACAATCCTAACCCTTCAGGCGGCTGAGCTAGAAGGACTGGAATTCAAAGCCAGTCTAAGCAAGTTAGTGAAACTTGTAAAAGTAGAGCAAAGGTGTCAAAGTAAAGCAAATAGCTGGGGATGTTAGCTCTGCAGAAGAACGCTTGCCTGAAATGTGCAAAATCCCAAGTTCAATCACCAATAGCACCACCACACCACACACAGTTATTTCAATTTAGTATAATGTTTAACCAAAAATAATATATTTGCCACTCAGAAATAAGGGACAGTTAACAGGTAATTCTCCAGGGCTAAATTAACACATTTAGTGAACAAAGGGTAAAGTTATACTAACACATTTAGTGAACAAAGGGTAAAGTTATACTCTGTGAGTCTTCGGATAGAGGGTAACTAAGGACCAACAGCTGCAGGCAGTGCCCTGAGCACTCATACAGTCTATTAGTCATTTTCCTACTTATAGGGAAGACACAGTGCATCTGATCAGTGCGGCAACAGGGGATGGAAAAGCTCTGTAAGGAAGGGTAGATCAATGGGTGGCTACATGGAGCTCATTATATTTGTACCCTGTAAATTTTAAAAATTGTAAGTATTTATAGAATTATACAACAATCCTGTGCTATTTTAAACAGAATAGTTAACTGTCAGATTATAGCTGCCCAACCTACACCAAAAGGACCCCTACACTCCTCCCTCCTTGCCGTCCCACATTGTTCTGAAGGAGCAGATATTTGAAATAAAAACATGAACAAAACCAATTTCCTGCCTGTGGATCTTACAACATGATTACAAAAGGGTAGAGATAAAGGGAGGCCCTGGGGTGCTAATTACACAGTTTCTTCCTTGACTTACAGAGCACCGAACAGGGGTCCAAACCAACCCCACACAGGTGGAAGCTCTGTTCTTTGACTTCAGTTGTCAGATTCCCTCCTCATTCTAGCATCTGCTGCCAAAACAACTGTCTACCCTAGTCTTGGGTAAGAAGAAGTAGGAAACCAGAGATCTTACATAGTACTGTTATTTATGCATCCACTTTAAAGCAAAAAATAAAACTCATTATATACGAAACAAGTTTCTGGGGCTGGGAAGGTGACTCAGTAGTAAAGGAGCTTTCTGCTGAGGATGACAGCCTGATCCCTGGGATCCACATGGTGGAAGGAGAAAATCAACTCTCTCAGGTTGTTCTCTGACCTCCAACCATGTACTGCAGCATGCCCCATCCCACCCTAATAAGTGTAATAAAAAACTAAATGAAATAGTGTTGTTTCTTAAATTGTTCCATGTAGGGCAGGTGTAGGTGTGCGCATGCATGTGTGTGTTTTTAACATTCTTGGACCCCAATGATGAAAAGTTTTGGCATAGAGACCAGTACAATGGGGGGCAATCCCTTAAAGACATGAAAAACCATACCACTTACTTGGAGATATATGAAAATGATCCTGCTGAGATACTAGAGGTTGTCTCAGTAGGGAATGAAAGCTAAAAGCAGGATTATCTCCCACCAGGATCTGAGAGTTTATGGTTTGAGGAAAGGTTAAGTTCTGCTAACTCAAAAATACAAAGGGAATGTTGCTGGCTACTACTGACCTGTTCACATCTGTTAACTACCAATCCCATGTCCAATAAATGGCAAGACAATGAATTACAATAAAATAAATTTAACAATTAGATTATATTAACAGCCCTAGAATGAAATGCATACATTACCCATACACTGAAGGGCTTTTTTATTTGTTTTATTGAGGTGCACACAGGATCTTGAGCTCCTAATCCTCCTGCTTCCAAGTGCTATGTGTCATCATGCCCAGCTTAGTCACTAGTACTCTGTAGAGCTGTGAAAGATACGAGTTTTTTTTTGGGGGGGGGTTCGAGAAAGGGTTTCTCTGTACCTTTGGAGCCTATCCTGGAACTAGCTCTTGTAGACCAGGCTGGCCTCGAACTCACAAAGATCCTCCTGCCTCTGTCTGCCGAGTGCTGGGATTAAAGGCATGCACCACCACTGATCAGCTAAGATAAGAGTTCTTAAAAAAGTATCCAAGTATGCAAGATGTTTTGAAAAGTTCTCTCCCAGAATGCAAGCTAGGTACAGTGGCACATACCTGTAATCCCAAAACTGCAGAGGTGGAGACAGGAGTATCAGGAATTCAAGACCAACCTCAGCTACATGAGATCTTGCTTGTCTCAATGAAACAAAAAGCAAGTTGTTTTTTTTTAAGAATAAAAACCATAAAACAAAGAGTTCTCAACTTATAATTGACTCAGCAGCTGATCAAATGCTTCTCCCTTCCTTCACACATAGTATCTTGACACACATTGATAAAACTGACATTTTTCAAATATCCTAAAAACTTTTATTTAATGAGAATTAACATGGTGATAGATGATTTTAGTCAAGATATTAAGACCAAAACCATTTTTTCAAAGTATTTACCTGATATTTTACTATCTTTTAAATTTAAGATTTCAGTTTGATTTTAATACCCACACACAACCCAGAAGTGATCTACTTCAGTCGCATCATTACTTCAAAGAATCTGAACTAACAGATGAAACAGACATGAACTATGACTATAATCTGTCTTTTCCAAGCAGCTGAATGCCGTGCTAGACCCATTAGTTCAATCTTCTAACTTATATAATGCAGCAGATTTTTTAATACTTGCCTGGGATATAACATCCTTGCAAACATTCTATTCTCCAATTTTTAGGGAAATGGATACTGTTAGTAAAGTGATCTCTTAGCTAAGAGTCTGTCAATGTGATTAGCATACTGTGTCATTTTATCAGCCTCCTACAATATGGAAGTACACAACCACTCTTTAAAATGTCAGACTGGCAACTTTGTTTTATTGGGGATGCATTCAATCCTTAAAAGGACTACAGCCCCAGTACTGCTCCAACCAGGAGAAAGCTTGGATTGCTTTCTCTCTGGCATAGCATCAGAGCACCCTATCTGACAGGTCGATAGCCTGTGGAGGTGGCTCCTGTCATAGCCTGTGTCCTTTTCTGTAGCACAGCAAATGTAGGTCATGTACACTCTAAACAAAAGCCACATTTTATTCTCTTTTGCTTTTGTTTTGAGATAGTGTTCCCTTGTGTGACTCTGGATGTCTGCAACTTAGGTATATAGACCAGGTGGACCTCCTGCTTTACCTGAGTGCTGCCATAAAAAGTATGACTAGCAGTTTTGAATTTTCTTCAGGGTATAATCCATTTCTCTTTAGTTAATAACTAAAGACTTTCTCTTTAGTTAATAACTAGTAAGACTAGTTCAGATGCATGACTCAAACTTTTATGGGTTAAACTTTTCTGCAGAACGCTTCAGAATTTAAAAAACCAAAGGCAAAGAACACTGATTGCAACCTCTGCTTACAATTCCAATTTAACATGCTCAGTGGAATGGCTAACGATAACTTACACTGACATAGTGACAACTATAAGACAGAATTTTCAAATTAACAAAGACAAGGTCTAATAAGTAACTGGCTTTTCAGGAGAATTTAACAGGTTAAGAAAAACATCTAAAGCTAAACTAATGAAAAGCACCAGGTGGTGGTGGCGCAAGCCTTTAATCCCAGCACTTGGGAGGTAGAGGCAGGCGGATCTCTGTGAGTTCAAGGCCAGCCTGGTCTACAAGAGCTAGTTCCAGGACATGCTCCAAAGATACAGAGAAACCCTGTCTCGAAATACCAAAAAAAAAAAAAACTAAAGAGAAACAAGGTCAAGCAGCAAAGTACTTAGGAACTGCCTTAAGCTTAGAGTTATCCTAATAAATAAAACTGTAATGCTTCCTACTCAGGACAGTTTGTCTCCTGAGGTCCAACTCAACATGAAGACTCTTGTTGACATGTAAATTTTCTAATACCTAATGTTGCTCGGAACTCTCCCAAAACCCGACCATATCTAAGTGCATTTAAATCTATTCTTAGTTTAAAGAAATGTAAAAGCTATCCTTAGTCATTTTTGATTCACTACATAATTTCTTTTTCTTAGTTTTATTTCATAAATCTTCTGCAAATTTTTAATAAGCAGAGATGGAACCTCTTCCTGTGTCTAGTGGCACTGTTAGACAGGAAAATACAGAAACTGTGTCACCACTGCTCCTAGTAACACTTCCAAGAAGAGGATAATTGAACTGCAGATCTAAAGTCTCACCTAAATTGACACTGTTACTCCCAATTCAAGTTTACTCAGCACTGCAAGTACCTATGTTCTCACTCATCGGAAGCAGTATTCCATGGCTACATCCAAAGCATTCAGAGGAAAAATATAATCTGACAACACTGGGAATAGTCCCCCTATAACTGTTTATTAGGATGAGAATATACTCCAAATCAATAACTAAAAAAAGAAAAAAATCAATTACAGAGCATGCATAAAATACAAAGTAGCAATTTATAAATAGACAGAATCTTTATAATCAATACACTAAAATAACAGCTTCAAAAGAAAAACAAAATGACTGACTACAGCAATGCCTTCTGTGATTCCCACACATCATGAGCACTGCAAAAACCAGATTAACCATGAAACAGTCATCTATGCAAGCCCACACATTTTTTTTGCAGGTATCCCACCATCCTGAACAATATCTTTGCAGTTAACTTTCAGAAAACTGTAGAGTAAGTGCTTAATATTATCCACAAGGAAGTAAAACTAAGTATTAGTGTGTACATTTCTGAATGAGAAACTAGCTGCTCCATTAATATCAATTATGTAGTGGAAAAACCTATTTCAGGACCCTACCTACAATGCCTAAGTGCATTCTACTTAAATTCAAGGTACTATTTCATTTTCATACTAAAAGAACACATGCCTTTAAGTGGTACCACTTGAGCATAAATTAACTTTTCGTTGTATTCTTTAGACATACTAAAACCAAAGGTTTAACTGAACTATATTCTATAATACACTGTAGAACTCAAAAGCATTATTAAAATAATTGCCCATGCTTGTTAGTGAATATGGTAATAAAATTAGCCTGCATTTCACTTACTAGAAGGGTTTAAACACAAAATTCACACTTCAAAATGTGATATTACTAGCATTAAGCTAGTTACTGCATGAGCAATATAAATGCCAGACAATCTACTTCAGAGGCTGCCAATCACTGCAACAAAGACATCTCAGACAGAAGTCCACTAGCCTGCCAGACAGCAGGTTAACTTGCAACCCCATAACCATGATGCCCTACACAAAATAAAATAGTCCTTTGTGTTTATTAAGATAATTCTTTTCCAGAAAAAAAGAATCCCCATCGTCTTGGATGCTTACAAAAACTAAAGAAATAATTTACAACATAGACCTATTAAGGCATTTTAGAAACTGACTTTCACGATGGAAAATCTTCAAGCTCTCAAAATGCTGTTATGCTTATAGGGCAATCCTTAGGTCTGTCAAAATATGTACTGCATTGAGAAGAGTGTCTTACAAGCTGCTCTGTGGCAAAATAATAGCTTATTTCTAAGGTTGTCTTAGATTCAATCAGAACCAATAGGTCTGAGCTTCAAGTGATCAAGTTCTATTATGTTCTACAGTGACAGGCTTCCATGATGAAGAGTAAACAATAATGAGGAATTCAAACATTCAGTTTATTAAACTAAGGCTACAGAAGCCATAGCATGAAAAAGAACTGCAGTCATTCAAGACAAAGTTGATGATTTTATAAAGCCAAAATTAAAAGACTTAAGACATGAGAAGATTCATAGGTGTGAGGAAGTAATAAAACACAGAAAGTGACCACAAGAATTACAAATATATTTAAATCTCAGACCTGGGAAATGGACTATACACAGCCTTCTAGGGGAAGAGAGACGCCTTAGATGTTCTGACAGCACTGCACCTTTGGCTTGTTTTCAGTGGTAGGTGGAACATGAATAGGAACCACATTGTTGCTTGGAGACATGTCATTTTCACGTCTGTCTGACATTTGCTTCTGAGAAACAATACGGTATATCTCTGAATGACAAAAGAAACAGAAACACTTAGTGTGTGTAAAACCAAGAAGAGTTTGTATGAAAGAGACGGAAGATATGCAGAACAGAAAACACACACATTTACATTTTTATTTTTAGACCAGGCATGGTAGTGCACATCTGTGATCCCAACACTTGGGAGGTGGACTATAGGACCAAACTTGGCTACATAGTAAGTTCAAGGACAGGCTGGCTACAGAAGACCTTGTCTCAAAAAGTAAGATTTTACTTTCAAATAGCCACTAACTAGATTCAAAGCATTTTTTTAAAAAACAATTTCTGTTACAGTAAGAAGAGTAACAAGGTTTTGCCACTTTAGAGGGGAAAGTTCACCCATTAAACAGTGCCATATTTATGGGCATAAATCTGAATTAAATCATAAAAATATATTCTAGCCCTCCAAAAAAAAGTTCACACAAACTGACAATGTGTAAAATAAATCTGTACTATCACATAGACCTAACTGTTTTCTAGGCTCCGCAGAAAAGAACACAATTTCTCAACCATACTAAAATCCCAAAAGCCTCAAAAGAGAAAAGGACCTCTACTTAAACACTGTCCTCCTCTGGGGCTAAGGCTAAATTATTTCAAGGAGATAATCTAACATACACATACTATTTTACTTTCTTGGCATATATCAAGATTAACCTTGTAGTCCTCACTAAACATTAATCTTTTAAAGACTAAAATATTTGCTTCATTTGTTGCTTTAGTTTCACAGAGTAGAGGCTTAAGGAACTACTCAATATCAGTATCTGTACTGAACTCATTGAAAGTGGCCTTGCACTACACTACCTAATCAAACAATACTCTTCTCAAGAACAACAAACACAGACCTCCATCTTGCCTCTCCAATGCCCTTTTTAAAGCCCCACCATCATGGGGCTGGAGAGATGGCTCAATGGTTAAGAGCATTGCCTGCTCTTCCAAA
>LOJH01044664.1:0-13745 GCA_001685095.1 Ellobius talpinus | reverse complement strand
AGGAGGGCAATGCAAACTGTTGGGAGCAGAGGGAGTGAGGGGACAGAAGGGGTGGAGGGCAGAGAGATGGACGCTATTGCTGCAGGTACAGGCTTTCCAACCTTCTGGATAACAATCCTAGTCATCGTTTTATGTCTGTACCTGTGAGTACTACCAAGAGATATTGGAAACCTATTTTTGATTTCATGAAAATAATTCTATTTTTAGTGAGAACTGATATTCTTAATTTTGCATTTTACCCCAATCAGCATGTATCAAATGCCTTTTACAACCTTCTAACCATTCACAAGTAGAATTTATGCAGAAGACATAAATTCATTGGAATAAAGTGCCCACATCTGACCTAGTGTCCATGAGCTTTCTAATGTAGTTTTTTTGAGTGCACGGGTAAGGTCTTTATGAGGCTCGCAATAGCAACTTCAGTTAACATACAATGAAATTAGTTTCATTGTAACATTTTCTTTCATTTGTGTGGGGGGTGGGGGTGGGGGGGTGTTTTGCCTGCATGTGTATTTGTGCACATTGTGTGTGGCTGATTCAAGCAGAACAGGTACCCTTGAACTTGGGTTATAGCCAATTGTGAGCCACTATGTGTGTGGCGGGAGCCAAAACCTGGGTTCTCTGCAAATCAGCAAGTGCTCTTAATCTCCAGCCTTTTGTTGTGACATCTGCAAACTTATGTGACACTATGTTTTGTCCTTGCTCACCCTGCCCCACTCCTCTGTCCTGTCCCCTCTCTTGCTGGCCCTCTGCCCTCAAATATCCCCCTTCTGCTTTCAAGGTACATTTATTCAATTGTTCTCTTGTTCCCCTCTTTCCTCCCTTTGTACTACTTCTCTTCAGAGTTCCTTTTCTCCTTTCACATCCCACATGCAGTATGAAGGCTTAGAGTTGGGCCTTTCTATGCTGAAACACAACGGAATTTAATAACATGCTCTTTGGGTCATAAAGTCACCAGGATCACCAGAATGTACTCAGAGTCAACAGGGGACCAAGTGTCACTCACTCCTCCATATGGACCAAGTTCTTTCAGGAAGATCATCTATTGGTGGTAAAATAGGCCTTCGAATTTACTTTTCTAAGTGGGGGTAGGATGATAAAGTTGGGAATATGTCCTTTAAAAAGTTCATGGTTGTTCTCATCTGATTTTTCAAAGGATTATATGTGGACTAAGCATTCTCCCTCAAGAAGTTAGCTGAATATGTCTCCTAAAGAACAAAGTTGGAGTTCTAAAAAGAAATCTCATCTGTAATTCCTTAAAATGGTAACTACTAACGTGTGACATAACAGCATGAGATACAATTCACAGCACTATTTGGATACATCATTAATCCATTATCCTAGCAAAAATAATCTGTTAAAAATATCATTACTCTATCTTGCAGAAAAAGAAGTTAAATAAACACAGAAACCTAAAGCACTTACAACTGGCCCAATAATCCATGAGTTCTACACCCAAGACTCAAACAACTGGGTCAAAAATGTGAGGGAGAAAATGTGTCTTGTACTGAGGATGCTCAGGCCACCTATATTTATTATTACAGTCATCTTTAAAAAGACAGCAAAACAAATGTTGATATTGTATCTTATAAGTAACCTAGGGGTGGTCACATCCAGGAGGATGCAGATGCAAACGCATAAAGCTTGGACATTCTACGACTGTCTGTGGGTTTTAGCCTCCACTGTAATCCCATTATCTATCCCCAGTGGATAGATACCTGGGAATGACAGCCAATGAGCTAAGTATGGCAACACTGTCTAGACAGTGACCTATTCTATCTTCATAACAACCTCACTCAGTGAAGGAAACACACATAAATCGAACCAGACAAACCTGGAACTGAGCCCAGTCTGGTGACTGTGATATCTTTTGGCTGTAATACCTATGCCAATTTGGTGCTGTAAGATGGCACGTACTGATGTAGTTTGCTGCTGCGGCAACAAAACACTGGCCAACACCAGCTCGGGGAGGAAATGGTTTGCTTCCTCGTACAGGTTACAGTCCATTCTGGAGTGAACCCAGGCAGGAACCTAGATGAAGGAACTAAAGCAGCGATCACACAGAAGCGCCAGTTTCTGGCTTGCGTCCCCTGGATTACTCAGACAGTTTGTTGTAGGAACCCAGGTGCCCCTGCTAGGGATGCCCGCACCACAGTAGTCTAGGCCCTCCTGCAACACTCAATGGTTAAGAAAATAGTCACAAACATGCCCACCAGCCAACCGATGGAGGCAAGGCCTCCACTGAGGTTCCCTCTTCCCAGATGTGGTGATTTGAATTAGAATGACCTCCAGAGACTTGTAGATTTGAATGTTTGGTCATCAGAGAGTGGCATTGTTAGAGTGTGTTACTCTGAGGTGGGCTTTGAGGCTTCAAACATTCAAGCTAGGCCCGCTGGTTCTCTCTTCCTGTTGCCTGCCAATCCAGATGTAGAACTCTCAGCCCCTCCAGCGCCATGTCTGCCTGCTTGCTGCCGTGTTTCCTGCCATGACGATAAGGGATTAGATTTCTGAACCAGTAAGTCAACCCCAATTAAATGTTTTCTTTTATGAAAGTTGCTGTGGCCATGACGTCTCTTCACTGCAATAAAAACCCTAAGATACCAGGTGACTCTGGGCTGTGTTAAGCTGACAGATGAAACTAACTGTGATTTCTACCAAGAGACACCTCAACAAAACCATGAGTTCCTCAGAAAACCTTCCTGTGTACTCTGTACCATTTATTTAATGAGTGCTTATACACACTTGCTATCAAAGACAGCATCGAACTCACAAACATCTTATTTTGTTCTTTTTCCAATAAAATTATTTACTGTGCTGGTAAATTACAAATGCAACTACCTCAAGGGATGTGTGTGTTCATAAAGAGGTATAGGCATCCAGGTACATCCATGTCCACTTTAGCTTTATGACATCTAGGAGGAAAGAATTCACCTCTGTTCTCACTCACACGCCGTTCTCTGCTTAGGCATATTTATATGGAGGGTGTTTATCTTGATGGTCTGATCCTGAATCCCTTTGTTATCATGAGAGTGGTCACATTAACCATCAAGACACATTTCCTAAAGACGGTTTGCTCTCCACCCGTGATGCCACATGTGTATAGCAATAACAGGAACTCAAAAGCTCTGTCAGCCCAACTTGGAAAGGAAGATTGGTCCAACCAGCTCTTTCCACCATCTTAAGTAGAGTGATGCAGACAACAGATGCAAAACATGTTAGGACCTCTGACCTTTGGTTCAAAGGTCATGAGCTCCAAAGCAAAAGACAAGACCCCTGTGGTCATGGGAACCACAAAGGAGCATTTAAACCAAGACCCAGCTTTCCTTCATAAGCCCCCAGGGCTAAAACTCTGGTGGAGGGACATGTAAAAGAAGGACATCTCCCAATCAACAGGCAAGATCCAAAATCTGAGAATAAGTTCAGTAGTTGAAGAAATGATTGGACTACCCACTTCCCCATGGCGGCATGGTATTTTAAGCCAGGTATTTTCCATCAGAGCATCCCACTATTTAGATGGAAGTGAGTTAAAAACGAAGCAGCAAATGGCTAGCAGCTCTAATAATATTTCTTGTTCTTTGGGATTGCATCTTAGAGACAACACACGAAAATCTAAGACGGCACGGCTATCAGGTCACCCTAACTTAACACATCATTCTGCAAGCATCTATAGCCTTGGGTAAATCCATATCCCTGTCTAGATCAGCTTTAGGGAAGAAAGTGAAACTCCACTGATTCACTTCTTTGCTTTTTCTCTTCTAGAAATACTCAGTATTTATTGTAGTAGGCGTCATATAATTAAAAACAAATATGCAGTGAGTGGCCACATTATACATGTACATTTGTTTTTAATTATATGATAGTTTGGTATAAAAACACAATAAAATCTTCCGGATAATTCAGCCACAGATACTAAGACAAATCCTATTCAACATACATTTTATACTGTACTACTCCAAGATTAACTAGGCCCCTTCATTCCTGAGCAAGTTTAAGATTTCTGGTATGTTCATTATCCTCTGCATAGATACCAGGAAAAAAAAATCCCATGAGAAGAAAATTGCCTTGTAACAAATAAAAATTGTCCTCTTCTTGAATATGATGGTTTTAAATTTTTTCTGAGATTGAGCAGAAATTTGGGTGAAAGAGATAAGCCCACTGGAGAAAGAAAAGAGAATCTGCCTCAAAGTATAAAGCTAACAAAACAGGGACCAGCATGTGGCAGTTTCAATATATCTAGTCTCTATCATTTAGTGAGCATGTCACTATGCGGGGGGAGGAGACAAGTAGTCAATGAGATGAAAAATTATTGATCTGCTAACAACTTTAATACAACCTTGAAATAAATTCTGTTCCAAACACAGAAGCTTGATTTAGAATAAAACTTAAATTACCGACCCAGGCAAAACAGAATCCTACCCTTAGGCAATTATCAGCATGATCCTTCATTTAAAGTCTTTCAGGCTGTTCAAGGGAGACCCTGAGAGTTGGCCAAAAGGAAACAATATACCGAGTAGCTCAATGCGGGCCAAGCAAAATGGAGCCTCCCAGTACGACAATATTAAATTATTATGGCTGCTACAGGGGCACAATTGTTAGTGGCCCCCTCCCATTGATGGTCCTGCTCTATTCTACCCTGTGGTGAGTGTTCATTGTCATAGCTAATATCAAAATGCTTTGATAATAATAAGATTGTCAAGATAATAGCAGGAAACTTTCAGTTAGGAACTCAGTTTTCAAAAGCCAGCTGTATTCAACCTTAATTGATCTTCTTAAGAAGATGGCTTCAAAAAGCCCAAATTTCCCAATGCAAAAGTCAGAACAAAGCTCTGTCTCTATATAAATACGCATGTCCATATCTAAGTACAGGCGTTCAAACGCACGCAGGCCACTCAGTACAAGTTCATCCTCAGCTAGAATGACCCCGCCAATAGAGAGAGGCAGAAGCAAAGGGCTGTGTGAGGAACAGGCCAGCATACAAGCATCTTCAGCTAACTTCTGCTCGGGTGTGCATGAGCTTTCCTCCCCCCTAAAGGCTTTAAGTAGATGCATGGAGAGACAGGGTCTTAAATCAAGAGAACGCTCTCCTGTGTGGGCGTTATTGATGGCACCTTGTTAGCCGCAGCAGTTTGGCCTTTTTTTTATTTCCTTTCATTCTTTGCTGACATTCTAGTCAATGGACCCAGTGAGGTGGGGCGTAATGTGGTTTTCACAATAACACTAGTATTGTCAGCATGCTCAGTATCTGTACTTCCCAAGGTTGATTCAGGAAAGTTCGCTCTTTTGTTCCGACGAAATAGTGGTTTTCGGGAAATCTACCCTTTGGCTTTCTTTTCTTAGGCAGTGCTGTTGGGTGTGCAGCCATCTTAGATAAAAAGTGTCTGTGGCCTGTGGGCCTCCAGGGGTGGGGGTGGGGGAAGGACCAGCAGCTGAGCTCGAAAGCTCTGCAGGTGCCTGCTGATAAAGACAGTATTGTTACTTGCTGCAGGAGCCCCTCACACAGCACTCTGAATATGGGTCAAAAGGCTTAACAAATTCAGAAGTCAATTTTAAATTATAATCTTCCATAGACGTAAATGCTTGCCCATGCTACCCAAGAGGAGTCTTTTCTTTCCTCTTTCCTTGGTTACAGAGGGATGCACAGAATTTTGTTCACCCATCATCCAGCAATTCATATAGGCCTGTGAGCATGACTGAGACACAGTTTTGGGGGGTAATCTAAGGCTTACAACAATGTTGGGCACGTATAGAAGAAAGAATAACCTATCTTTAAAATTACATATTATATGAGGAGAATTTGTAAATAAATATGTTACAGCTTGGAAGAAAACTGTTGTTAAAAGCATCTTGTCATCATCGGGGCAGCTGGGATGCCTCGGCTCATCTCCTCGTTCACTTGGCTGGTTTTGTCCTCTAATGGTTCTTTTCCCGTCTTTGAGAAGTTACCTGGTGACCACCTACAGGTTTCTTCCAAAGTGTTTTTTCATAGACTAAGTCTGTATGTGAGTTTTAGATTTCTCAAGGTCAGATGCCATCCATTTACTGACTTTTTCGTCTCCGCCATCCCAACAATTTTTTGAACATTTGCTGTATGTCAGACATCTTTTCCCCCCAGGCACTGAGAATATAACAGTGATTAAAACAGGTAAAATATCAGCGTCCAAAGCTGAATTACATGTAGTTGAGAGAAACAGACATTAATACGTTTAGTAAAGGAAGACATGTTGTTAAGTACCTCAAAAGGGGGGAGGGGAGGGGAAGTCGCATGGGTGAGAAAGATGGTGGCAGGAAACAGATCTGTGAATTCCAGGCCTTGTCTTTTTACCCTGAAGACTGTCCTGAAGTCCTAGGTCAGATGCAGCAGCAGCAGGAAGAAGCCCACATGAGAGCTGGAAGTGACAAAGGTGACAGATTGACAGGCGAGAGTCCCAGCCTGCTCCGCTGCTGGAACCCCTGCATCCTCTTGCTCTTGCCTTGGAGCCACAAAGAAACAACTTGCTCCGCCACACATCATCTTCTTTCAATATTGGAAGGAGAACTCTTAGCTAAACCAGAGCCTCTTCCTACAAGGACACCTCCTTCCTGCAGCTTCCAGGAGAATTCATTCTCTCACAACTTCGCTTGCTCTCTACCCGAGTAAACACATTTTAACCTCAAAGGGGCCTTATATATTCTTGCCCTTATGTGGGTATGGGTCCAGCTATTTTCAGGCCTAAAGTTTGTACAATTTTAGAAGTACAAAAAGGCAAACTAAATGATAAATGATAATTAGGTCTAAAAGTGAATATTTAACTCACAAAAGAAATCAAAGTAATTTGTATAGATCATCCAGCTGATGAACATCACATATGTCATAAAATTGAGAATAATGCAGACTTCTCAGTCATGTTCTCAAATCTGCCCTTCCTCCATTACCCACCTACTGCAATGACAGTGGCCATAGAATAAAACCTCTGTGTGTGTGTGTGTGTGTGTGTGTGTGTGTGCGCGCCTGCGTATTCTTTCCTATCAATACAGGACAAGTCAACAGAATGCCAAATGGATCTCTGCCATGACTTCCACTGATCATTCACCATTAGAAATGACTGCAAACCACAATGACTATGTATGTATGTATGTATGTATGTATGTATGTATGTATGTATGTATCTTTACTCTAGAATAATGCTATGAAAACTTAATGTATCCCATAATGAAGAAGCTAAGATTTGAATTCAATTCACCCAACATCGTTCTCTACTACCAACTTCTAAGCCTAAATAAGCAAGTCCAGTTTTATTCTCTACCCCCTAGGCAACTTCAGTTAGTTTGCCCTGCATTATTTCTGGCTACCTACTGAGCGGATCAGTCTGTTCCCTACTCTTGGAATTCTATGGCAATGACTTTGTACATGAAATGCAATGTTTTATTAAAGATGTCACAAAAAAGTAAAAGAATTGAGAAAGAATCAGTCTATCAAATAGTATTTGTTGAAGTCCTACTATTTCTAGGAACTGTTTTAAATAAACTCTAGGGACATCATGCTAAGCCATAAAGGCAAACTCAAGAAGTTTATATTCTAAAAAGACCTGATTAGCAATAAATAACTATATTCATAAGAACAGAATTTTGTAATCGGAAAGTATTATGGAGACAAAAAAGGGTTAGGTGACTTTCACAGCATAGCAAAGGGACATTTGAGTTGAGATTGAATAATAAGGAGCCAGCCATAGAGAAATTGGGCAGAAGGAAAAGGCACAATGGACGAAATGTTCCTGAGGTAGAAGTGGGTTAAGATGTTCCGTGAGCATAGACCAGGCCATTGTCCCTGCAGTTTCACAGACATGACAGACATGGAGAGACATAACCCTGGAAGTTAGGCAAGACCAGCATACATAGGCTCTAAGTTTCCTTTAATGAGCTGGGGGTGCCTATTTGCATGTTTTCAGATGAAGAGTAGTGATTAAATGCCTTTTTGCAGCAATGATGTGATTTTAGTTCCACTTTAACAAACCCATTCTCTTCACAAAAGAAATTCAAGGGCAGAGGGAGGCTTAGGTTCCTGAATCAAGACAGTGGACTGTGATCTGGATTTCAATGTGAGCAAGCTGATAGCAATGTGCATTGACAGAACTCCAGAAAAATGACTAGTAAATTCTCAATCATTTGCAACCATCATCATTGTTTTGAAGCAAAAAACACATGCATAGACCAGCAATAGTACTGTGTAAACATGGGGCCATGACGAAGGACCAGGGGCATTTTTTAAAAAGGCAAAACAAACCTGAAGAAACTATTACAAAATCGGCAGAAAGAAAAAGAGTAAAGTTGTCACATGATAAGAAATTCATGCAAAACTGAATTAAGGAAATAAATGAATAAATGAGTAGATGAAGGAAAATTATACAGTTACATATAAAATTGGAAGTCGGGTAGTATGAGCCAAAATAATGATTTTGTAATGAGACGTAGGAGTCTGGTGCCTAGATGGGGTTTGACTGGCTGGGCTACCGAACACAGGATAGAAGAACAGATCTTGATGTGGGGACCAGGAATGGAAACTCTACAGTGCAATGCTCTGCATGCAAATAAGAGAGCAAGCGTGCTGGGAAGAGGGACCGTGGCTTCAACAAATCAAAGGAGATTTGTGAGCTAAAACCTTTGAGTCTTTCTGACTCTGATTCAGATCCAGTAACTGAAATCATCTGAAGGCTCTGTGTCTCCACAGGAGGGGTCTCAAGTTTACCAAGACCTAGAATGGTCATATGCTTGAAAGAAGCTGAACTAAATAGGATGGGTCATGTCCCTTCAGCAGCAGTGTCCAGAACAGTATGAGAAACAACTTTAGCCTCCCTTGACTTGATAGGCAGGCCTAGCCAGTGTGTGAAGTCAGGAAGGCTGTGGAACCATAAGATCCTACTCAGAAGCTACCAGAGTGATGCATAAGTGGTAACATTCTAAGCCCTGGAGATGAAGGTGAGCACATGGGACTTGGGTTCTAACCCCCACATGGGCAGTCTTAGGAAAGTGGAGTGAGAAGGCAAAGGTGGATGTTTCTGTGTGCTTGTACCCCAACCTCACTGTGTCTCTTCCTCGTCCAATAGCCAAGAGAAAATTCCAGCAATTTCAAATCAAGTGTATGATGTCTCCTTGCTACTCCATCCCTAGGAAAGTCAGCCAGCCCTAGGCAGCTTTGCAGAATTACTTAGCACGTTCTTGGGCTCATTTTATTACCACTCAGCACTCATATACACATCATTCATAAATATCATAACTGCAAGAGCAATCTTACTTCTGCAAAATGTTGGTGTAGACTTTCTTGATGCTGTTATCTGTCTCTTGAAAATGAGAATCCTCTGTTGATGGACTGAGAAAACAGAATCCAACACACATGATGAACATTTTTTAAACGGAACAGTTTTAGCTTTGTATATAAATAATGAGCTTCTTATCTCAGAATACATACATATATATATATATATATAGTCTAACTTTTTCGGTTTATAGCACAGAACAAAACAGGAGGTTGGATATAGTCATGCGTAAGAAAAGTCTGAAAGAATAGGTTTAGCAGTGCCAACCCAGACATTGAGAGTGACATTCGTGTCAGGGCATTTTCTGTTACCGCTGAGGTGTCTCCAGGCCCTGGGAACCTACCTTGAAACCCACACTGGAAGGCCTTCCTCACGGCCTCTTTTCTCTCCCTTCCTTCTGAGATAACGGATGGAGGCTGTGAGAGGTGCGGTGTGGGAGCGAGGAAGGGGGAAAAAACCCTCTCTTCACACTTGCACTGCTCTGAATTCAGACCATCTGCAGCCCCAGCTGGAGCGCCGGCCATGGTCTGGCACTTGAACCACACCATATTTACAGATCTAAACACAAATGGCTGCTGCCTGATTGTTTCATGATTCATTAGTCAGACAAGCTCTCCTCTCCCGCCAGCACAGCTGTTACAGAGTAAACCTTTGTCACTTAATAGGCCTGATTATTACTTTCCATCAAAGGTATTGATCTGTGTCACCTCTACTTAAGGGAACAGGGGAGAAGAAAAAGGGAGCGGAAAATGTACGGGGGAAAAACGTGAAGAAGGAAAAGATGGAGGGCCAGGGAGAGCCTCAGGCCAGACCGCGGACACTCTCTTCCTCCCACTCGCTCTCCCACACGCCCTCCCATATCCGGACTCCTGGATTCGTCACCGTGACTGACTTCCTAGGGAAAAGAAGCCATCATTCTCTTGGTACGAGCCCGGTGCCCAGCCCACCACAGTCACACACTGACCACACCGATCATCGTCCAACCGCAGACACCGGGTGAACTGAACCGGAAACCTGCATCAATTAATAAGCCAAGCCAGTGTGCTGAGAAAGTCCAGGCCCTGGAGGGGATGTTTATAGGTCCTTTAATTATCTCCTTTTGTTTAACAAGTGATGTGAAGCTATAACCCTAGGCTGCTCTCTACCTAGGACTGAGAGCACCGCGCTCACCTCCCCCTTCAGAGGTGCTCCAGTAGGGTGCCAGGACACCAGGTGACATCAGCTTGGCACTCTAGATTTCCTTCTGTCTCTCTCCATCTTCATTGTTGGTCTCCCCTGCCCACCCCCCCGTTTATCACTTTCCTCACTTTTTCCTTGATGATGATGATGATGATGATGATGATGATGATGATAATAATAATAATACAAAAAGTGATAAGATTGCCTGGGAAGGGAAATATAAAGAAAGATTATTAGAAATTAGAGTACCTAAATAACATCCCAGGTAACTGTTCCCATCAGCCTAGCCACCACAAGGATGCACTGGGGAGAACAGAACTTGTAAAGGAGACCACGGGTCATCGATGCAGCTTTCTAGCTCATCCATCCGCGAAAGAAGCCCAGGATGATTAGAAAGCCTCTTACTGTCGCTCAGTTTCCTGGGCATTGTACCTGAGTCCAAGAGGGACGTCTCTGGCTAGCCAGCTCTGAGCTCCGTCTATCCTATCAGTCAGTCCTCCGAAGCCCTCTCCAGTTCAGACATCAGTGTTTCAGCTACAGCAGTCTTCATGGCGTTATAAAAGATGAGAAGGGTGAGCCACGCGCCCACAGCTTCTCATAATCCTAGAGATGGCCACTGCTTCATCATTATGTCCACATCATAACAGAACAGCAGTCTGCTTTCCATAGCAAGCGTGCATACGTGCAGACATCACGCTAGTGAATCTATGTAGGTAAAATGTGCCTTGCTCTTAAAAACCAGCCAGCAGCTGAAATTCCAGTGTAGACAGCTTCCTGATCAGTGTCTGCAGGCATTTGTTGCAATTGTGACGCGGCGCTGGTACATTCATGAGACCCGCTTCCTAGAGCTCACAGTCTAATTGAAAGCACACTGTCATTCAGGATCACCTAAGGTCAGCGGCTTTGCTTACTACACCCTGCACACTTTAAGATGCTCACATAGGTGATAGATTGACAAGCCTGGTCTCTGGGACTTGCCATTTGTGCGGCTGTCAACAGAAGTGATGAACAAGGCTTACCTTGTCAATTACCATCAGAACAAAAAGAAACGGACAAAACACAGTTTGCTCCACTTTTTTCTGTCTTCAAAAATATTGTTAGTGGGTATGACATTGAGAGTTACCTTTGAGAGCTTCAGCCCTAAGCCCATTTCCGACTTATTTTGTTTTCAGTGGGCTGGTAGCCAAGGATAGCATGCTACTGGCTTGAACTCACTTCTGACTCAGCCCAGATTTTAATCAGTCAATTTGCAATGAAAGCCCCTCTGTCCCGTCCCTGTGCCCACAGTCTCCCAGGTGGCTTTATTGTTTCGCTTGATACCCATATCCAGGACCATGTAGACCCCTCCTCTTTCCTCTTCTTCAGCTCCAAATGACACTGGGAATTTTACTTTGGGAAGCAGAATGTAAATAAGGTAATCATGTATGTTTTAGTACCAACCAAAAATATTTTTAACAGAAACTGCATCCTTGATTCTCCCATCAAAAACAGAACTCAGATTTGGAAGCAAACGCAATCTTACTGATAGCCAACTTTCAGCTTCTGAGCCTTCCAGCCATGAGTTTCTTTTTCATAAGTTATGTCTATCAGTTGACAGGACCAATATGATTTTACGTGGGCACAGTTTGGCAACCAGGAACTCTACATAATATAGTGCACTTGGAATTCATAAAAAGAAAGCTGTCAGCAAGTAGAAACTGCTTAAAATAAAGGGCATTTGTTCTTACCAGGAGATGAAAACCAGCTGATATCCATAAAGAGGAACTGATTGGCAAGAACGCATGCAAATATGCAAAGTATTAAAAATACACTTTGGTGTTTGCTTTGTTTATACATCACTTGATAATTTAGTTTTAAACCTAAATATGCACTTTTCCCAGCATATCAACAGAAAGAGCCTTACCTAGAAATCTATGTATAGTGATAAATAACATTCGGAAGTATCCCCCCCTCTCTCTTCATACACACACACACACAAATATAAATATATACACTAACTTGACTGACAGTTTGTCATGCTATAAGAAGCTGGTGAGACAAGACATGTGATACTATCTCCATTGTACAGGCAGGATACTGCTGAGTTAACAGGTTACGGACAGAGAAATTTGTCAAGCAATATTTTGATAGCTCCTGTGGGGGAGAATTCACTGTCTAATACAAAAGAACTGCTGGTTACAATTTTAAGAAGGCCTACATGATTTTACACACACATGCATGCACACACACACACACACACACACACACACACACGAGTAGAAAAATGTTCCCACCTAAGGTCTTGCTTTTGGAAAAAGCTTAAGAAAACAAACCCTGTCGTTCTAATGCTCACATGTTCTGCATCAGAGAGCGGGTTTGAGTGAGTACTATTTATTCAGAGGAAATAGAATATGCATGCACAGTAACTGAAACAATGTACCTTTATAAATAGATGTAACACTTTCTCTTACATAGCTACATTACTTAGCTAAGTATACATAGAACAGCTGGTACTTAAACCAAAAACACCTCTATATAGCAGATTGTAGAGAGAAATCTGTGGATCCATTTACTTACCTACATATTTTAGTTTAATCTACACAATCAAGCCAACAGTATTCAGGGTTGAATTGTGGATGCCTTCTTGCTCCTAAGTATGTCAGCACAGAGGTATATTCTGGCAAGTGATTTTGTTCAGTACTTTCCTTGAATTTTTCTCTGCAGAGTAAATATACACAGAAAACATTGAAATGAACTGCATTTCATTATATTGATTTTTTTCCATTTGATTGCTTGCTGAGACAAGGCCTGACACTGTAGCCAAGGCTGGCCTAGAACTTACTAGGTAACCCAAGCTGGCCTTGAACTCACAACAGTTGCCTGCCTGAGAATTCTGAGTGCTGGGATTGCTGGGATTGCTGCCATGTTGCATTCTAAATGTGGTTTTCACTGGGCACTGGCATGGTTCTGAATTATAACTGATAAATAAATAAACAAAGCATTGATAGCCAACACTGGGCTCACTGAGCAGCACCCACAGAGTAGTTCTCCAAACCCTCAGGCTGCCCTATGAATTCAGTTTCATCATTACTTGAACTTGACAACCAAGTAAACTGAATCGTGGAGATAGCCAATAATTTCAACGATGATATAGAGACACTGAGTTGACGTGCTAGGATTCAGACTCAAGCCGTCTGTTTCCAAAGTCCGGGATATTAAACTAAAAGTCACAAAAAGAAGGAGGGGAGGAGAAAGGAAGGGAGGGAGGAAGAGAGGGAAGGAGAAAGGAGGGAGGGG
>LOJH01044663.1:0-13745 GCA_001685095.1 Ellobius talpinus | reverse complement strand
GGGAGGATGGGGAGGGATTCGGGGGTTGGGAAGGTTAGAATAGAGGAAGGACAGAGGCCTTCTTAATTTAAAAAAAAGATATGTGTAAAATCTTTCAACTGTAGCTTCATAGGTCAAATAAACCATGGGACTTTTATACATCGAGCATATCCAGGAAGAAAATATTGGAAAAAATAGGAAGAGTACTATTGTCTCTAAAAACAAAACAGTGCATTAAAGAATCCATTTTACAAGTATTAGTTGCCTAACACGTTATAGGCGTTGTTTTGACATTTTATTCTTCCTCATAAGAATATGTTTTATCATTTTTCTTTAATTTTTTTTATTTTACTCACCAACCCTGGTTCCAGCTCCCTCCCCTTCTCTCTCTCAACCCCTACCTAACCCCCATTCTACCCCTATCCACTCCTCAGGGGTAATAAAGCCTCCTTTGGAAAGTCAACAAAGTTTGGCAAACAAGATGAGGCAAGACTAAGTCCCTCCCCACTGTATCAAGGCTGAGAAAGAAGACTAAGAAAATACAAGGCTTAAAATGTTCAGTGCCCTCTGTATTAATTAATTAATTAAATTGTTTAACTAAGGAGACATTTAAAATGGGTGATTAAAATATTTCCTTGTATGTGTTTTAATTGATCACTTATTGGTTGGAGAGTAAAGACATCATTTTCATCAAGGGCACATCTTGCAAATAAGAGCCAATGTGGCGATAACTTGTGTCTTGAAGGTATTTGTGACAAATAGTTTTGAAACTATCGTTCCTTACAAGGTTTTTGGAGGTATACTTAAAGGTGTATGATCTAATTCTATAGTTAATATCAAGAAAACAATCTTGGAAATGAAGGAGTACACATCTCATTCTCTTTTCATCTTTTGTCAGTAATGAAGGTGATCTTTGTCAAATGTCAGCCTCTTGAGATAACTGTTCTAGATTTCAGCCTTCAGTGTCTCTTCTCTCCCCTTTGGTTTCTTCTTCTCTTCATAGGACAGACTGCGGAGCATGTGACTTATTATTTTTCCTGTCTCCTTTCTGCAGTCTGATTTCAGATCTCGTCCCACCCACTTCCGTATCCTGTTACTTGGAGTTTCTTTCCATTTTTCTATTAAACAACATGCTTTCATTTTTAAATTGTAGTCTACAGTAAACACTTCTGGATTATTGTATTCATTGAGTCTCTCTTTGCCATTTTGTCTCCCTTCAGAAAGGCTTTCTTACTGCCCCAGTGACACAATCCTCGAGGCACATCCCACAGCATCCTCTAGTACTTTCGACTGAAATTATCATGATACTTCCTGTCAAACCCATGGCTCCTTTTAAAGCAAGCACTTTGCATTTTCCTTGCCTATCAAAATGTTGGCACAAGGTGGATATATGTTGAGTAGGTGAACTCTGTCCAATTAATCAGACATTTCCTGAGTTTATCGGATATAAGGACATGGAGATGGGGGCTCCATCTCAGAAATGAGGGATCATAAGTCTCAGAAATTTGTGTTTGTTGCAATGCATTTTGGTTCTTGTTCCAGAGATATCTGTCTTTAAAAATGAACCTTTAATCATTGCTTTCTATAAATCCTTTATGATATATTGATTCAATGTAATATAATTACCATACTGTTCCATATAAAATAAAAAATATTTGATATGTTTAAACATTGCTATAATTTCAGTTTTTATTCCAGATACATCTAGATTTTGTGTGCACAGGTCTGGGATCACACAATCTACTCTTTATTGATTCACCCCCTTTCTGACACTGGTGTCCTTCTAGATATTGATAATCTAGATCCATTAACAATTGTTAATGTTTTTATGGCTCTTGAGTTTGATTTAGGTATGTTTCTTTTCTATTCATCTCATAAATATTCTCTAACATTTTTTGATTTGTAACATAATATGGACCTTATTTCTGTAGAAAATAATGGATAAATAATTGCTCTATGACCAAAAGGAAAAAGACATTTGGATTATAGAGTCTCAAAATTTCACAAAATAATCTTTTGAAGTAGTGATTCAATATTGGTAATGTTTGTAGTTTGCATACAAATAATAGCTATTAAACTGTTGAGGATAGCGTTTAAGCCACAGGATACTGAGTTACTCATTTCCTGTTGGCAGTTTTCCATGTAAATGTGCAATAATTCTCTGGATATGTAATCCTGTCTCATTTTATTAAACAATGCAGTGAAAACCTAACATTTGGGTATCACTAGTTTTGTTATTAACTTGGAGATCATAAAAGATTCATAATCTTCCTTCACATCACATCACCTTACCTTATTCTGTAAACATATCCTGTCTATCTCTCCCTTTAAATTGAACTTTGCTCTTTGAGTGCTTTATCTACTTCCTCCTCTTCAGTGGCTTCTGGATTTTTCTTTTTCCTTATGGCTTGAAAGAAATTATTTTAGGTATTCAATAAAAACTATTTTAGGATGATCCCTGTGCACCAGTAATGGTTGTTACATCTTTACTCTTCTTTTTGAGAAATGGCCCTTGCTATGTTTCTCAGGTTAGTAGTGAAGTCATGGGAATCAACCGTTCCTCCCTCCTCAGTTTCTCAAACAACAGAGTATGGGCCTGCATCCCCAAACACAACTACTGATTTGTTTTAAACAGACAATGAAACAACTAAAAAGACCTTTTGACATAATCTATTAAAGTGGCCTTTAATAATAATTCCGTTACAAAGATGAACTAATGTAGCATGGAGTTCTTTCAGAAATCATTTCTATTACAGGATCTTTAAGTCTGAAATGAGAAACAGACTCAGATCAAGAAATGGTTATGATGATTGATTCATCTAAGTATTCTATGAAACTGCTCTTAGAGTAAGGCACTGAAGAGGAATTAATTTTCCTATGTATTTCATAACTGACCATGTTATAATGTTTATCGTTACATTCTGCCTTTTGGGGAATGATTAAAAAAAAGAGCAAGCCCCTTCTTAAACTACTAAAGTTAAAAATAAATAGGTATCTTATCGCCAGTGTTTTTGATATTCTTATCTATATTATATACGGAGGGAAACACTGAAACAAGATGACTTTAAAACTATATGCAACTAATTTATTACATTAAAATTCAATTAATGATGCTTGAATTCAGACAAGAATTTAAGTATGCTCCCTCCATTATTATTCTGTCATTATGTGTCTGCGTAATGATATATTATATATTAAACAAGATTAGAAGAGCATTTGCCTGGAACTTGAAATACTGCACTTTGGTTTCTGTCTTGCCTCTCACTGCATATGGTACCAAACTTCTCCCAACTTAAAATGAATTCCAGTTTTTATTTACAGAATTTTATGGTCCTCCTAATTCTAGAAACGATTGTTTTATTTTTAAGATCAATATAATCTTAAATATAATTTTTCATATATTTAATGATATTAATCATATATTTTGTGAATTCTCCCTTTATGTTAGGCACACTGATAGTTTCTTTACTCATAGGCTCAGTGTACAGGAAAGGACAGACGTTACATAAGCACCCAAATGAATAGGAACTCTGATAAGTGCTGAAAAACACCATGGAGGGTGTCTGGGAAAATAATAATAGGATTTTAGACTGAGAGTCAGTATTCTGTGTTACATCTGAGAGTAAGAGTTTTACACTGGAACCCAAAGGGCAAGAAGAAAAAACCCTGTGAAGAAATAAGCAAAGTCTAATGTCACAGGCCAAGGAAAGAATTTTATAGAGAACCCTGAGACATCACCCTGGCATCCAGGATATGGTGTGGAAAAGATTGTAGAAATTACACTCAAATGATATTAGATAAATACTGAGATCAATGTAGGAGCTTTTATTATTAATACTAAGAAAATTTGTCACAGCTGGGAGCAGGTAGGGAAGGATACAAAAAAGACAAAAGTTCCGACGTTTGAGATGTGTTGTAGATTTGTTCTTTGAATAAGGCTGGGTCCTTAGGGAGATAGTGTTACACAAAATTCATGTGGGATTTTTAAATGTTCTTTCAATATATTCATACTTCCATACCCTAAGTTGAAGATCACTACTGTAAAATCATTACCTAATATCAGAGTTATAAGACAGGTGGAAAAACATATGAAGAAAATTCACCCTAAAGGATTTAAATAACAGTGCAAGACAATGTAGAGGAATTATACTAGGCAAGCCACGCATAATTGCCATAGATAATTGCTTAATCATTGTGCAGACTGACTGGCAAGAAGCTTGTGGCACTAAAAGAATTCTTACAAGTTTAATGTTCTGAAAGGATTTATACAAGCCCGAGTATTAGTGGAGGCTTATAGATGAGGTAATTGGAAGTTATTTTGACATGACTATAATTTGGTGGCAGAATTAAAAGATGTTATAGACTCCAATCTTCAGACCTAGGGTGTTTTTGAATATTTTTCATTTTTAATTGACACACAAACATATTTGTGATTATATATTATATATGATTATATATATTGTATATATATATATGTAAAATCTGTGATACATTGTGGTTTAAGTTGGCTTAGTTTGCTGATTAATAACCTACCTGTCAAATCCATTAAATCACATTCTTAATAATTTTTATTTTGCTGTTTATATTAGTGTGCACTTAAGTATGTGTGCACGTATGTATGTAGGCCAAAGTTTGGCATACTGTATCATCCTCTGTTTTTCTCTGTCTTTTGTTTTGAGATTGGGTCTCTCACTATAACTTGGTGATTGGCTATACTGGTAGGCTAGGGAGTTCCCCGACTCATCAGTCTCAAACATCTCTCCCTCAGAGGCACTGTTATGTCTGAGGATTACAGCTGTATTGCTTACTCTGAACAGTAGACATTTTAACAGCTGGTCTGGTGACCCCAGACTGTTATCATTTTTTGATGTGGTAAAAATATTAAAAGTCTTGCTTATTGATTTTTAAAACATTCAGTACATTACTATTTATTATATGTTAGGTGAAATAACCCTGTCCCCTAAAGATAAACACTGTGATCTCATTTACATGTGGAATCTGAAAATTTGAACTTGTAAGCAGAGGGTCCAGAATAGTTGTTGCTAGAATATGGGGTGGGGAGAAATGTGAAACAGGCTGTTTTCAAAAGGTATAGGGTTTTAGTAGGACAGACCTCAGATTTGAAAATTTATTGTTTTGCGAGTGTCGCCAGGATACACTGTAGTCTTTACAACAGACAGGTGACAGGATTAGATTGACAAGGCAAAGAGAGTGTAAAAGCCTGAGCAGAGATTATAGAGAAGACACAGGCAAATGTAAGGTAGGAATACTGGCCTGAGGCAATAAAAGCATAGGATGATGGATATGAGAGTGGAAAGGAAAGGAGATTTCGAGAGATCAAATAAATGAGAAACAAAACAAAAACAAGAAAAGACAGGATCAGAAAATTATTGTCATGTAAATATAGAAGAAAGAATGAGGTGTTCTACATAAGCAGAAGTTTAAAAGTCATAAATTCAGGAAAGGGTATGTGACCATTTAATGAGTTGGAAAGTTTGATGACTGTCACTCAGAAAATCAATAGTAACACTTCCCAATAAAATGCATAACTGGACTGCTAACGAGAAGCATTGCCCATGCTGAGCCTGTACCCTCAGCTGCTTTCAGAACAGCAGCGATATTACCATTGCACATTCCAGACCTCATGACTTGGTACTCCACTATTGTCTAATTATGATACTTTGTCTTGCTAGGACAGCTGATAGATATTTTCTGGGCATTAGGTCCCCACCTCCCATTAAATGTCCTGTTTATAGACCCAGAACTCAATACCCACTCTTTAGGGGTCAAACTTCCTTAGTGTAATTCTTCATGCATCTCCATTCTAACAAATGCATGGTGGCAAAATGACCTGGACTAATGCTGTCAAGTATTTCAGTACCTAGCAATTAAAAGTAGAACATTTATGAATTATAAATAAAGAATTTCACTCATGAGTATGTGTGCACACATGTATATTCCCTATTTACTTTTATTTATATTAACTTTCCACAATTGTAGTTAGACTTAATCATACTACATCTCCAAAATGTCATCTGATTGAGAGATAATTTTTAAAAATAAATATTTGAACAAATTCTATGCTAAAAAACTAGATAATATAAATAAGTATAATTAAAATCATCCATAATGGTAACTGTATATAACTAGTCACTACTGATATTTATCAAACATGCTTTTACCATAAACCCTAATCACATAAATAAAATATAAATTTTGTTACAGAAATGCAATCTTTCATATATTGAGAAGACTGATAGTTGATGCTATTCATGGCCTCCTAGTCACAGTGGGTTTTTTTGGATGGCATTTGAATAAGCAATTAGAGAAAAATACCATTCTCCATGTATATTTAAGTAACTTTATTGTTTTGTTGATTCATAATATTTCTATCATGAATGCCGTTGTTTAAAACTATTCCATTTGTTGGTCCAATAATGTTAGATAAATATCCCTGGTAGATAAAGACATCAGTGTCTATAGAAGTGAATTAAAGGCAGATTTTAAAAAAGGAAGACCCTGATATAAAAGTATGGATATTCTAATTATTATATTAAAAGATTATCTTCAAAGTTCCATTTGTATGTCAATACACTAGCTTATTGGGAATATTTATAAGAGTAACTCCACATTATTGTGCATAATTTCCAGTTTCATAATCGCACACATATTTTGGATATATACATCTAACCTTTCATATCAGGAAGTTCTACATGTGATGGGCTTAAGATAGAAAATATTAGGAAAACTGCATTCAATATGTATGCAATCCTTTTCTTCTCATTATTTCCTAAAGAGTAATAAATGTTCACCTAAGACTTAAATTATTTTAGGTTGTGCAATTAATATAGAGTATACAGCATTACACATAGATTAGGTATAAATACTACACCATTTTATTCAAGGAAATCAACATAAAAATACTTCATTTAGGCAGGAGGTGGCTAGAACTAACCCTTCCAGACTGAGGCATGATTGCAATTAGATGAAGATTATGACTAATAATGAATATTGCTGTAAGACTCTAATTGTGACCTTTGATTAATTATATAGTTCAAAATATTTTCAGAGATTTATATAAATAATAATACTTGAAATTTCTTTTGCAAACAATTTATTATTGAACTTCTAGAGACATTTTCTTCCTGAAACCTCTCTTCTCATTAAGTTTAAAGACAAAAATCAAGATAGTACTTAGCTCTTCAGTTTATCAGTGTGTTTGTTCTTCATTTTGTATACCACCTATCAAGGGAACTGCACTAAATGTCGAAAAACAAATCCGTGGTTTTTGCCATTCTCAGCATTGGTTTGGTCTACAGAATCTGAGAGTGAAATGTTGACAAAGGTTTGTTTCAGGGTAAGTAGTTACTTGAGACATGATGTTCAATTTGTCCTTAGCCAATGCGTTTGCCATGACAAAATAGAACATTTTATGCTTATTTCAACAGGTTAAAGAAATCCTTTGGAGTGTCTTCAAAGTGAAGGAAGGCTTCAGTTCCCTAAGCTTTCTTAAAGGACATCTTCAGATTTTATTTGAATCACCTTTACAGGAAGTTTTAGACTTATTTGATGCTTTGTAAGTCAAGGGAAGATATTTCATTAAGATTAATTAAATCTCTAATAAATTAAGTGTCAACATATATTGTATAGGATCAAATTATCATATTAGATTCTTTAAGAGCTATAAATCTGTATACGGTGCTGTTAGTCTTAGTTTGATTTATGAGATATTAATCAACACTGTAATGCAGGGATATGCAAACTCAAAAAATAAACCACAAAGAGAGGGAAGCTGAGATTTTTCATGCAGTAGAAATGACTATAAGACACTAGTTTTGAAACTAAAATAAGACTTCATTGATCAAGTAACACTTATGATTGCCTTTAAATTATAGGTTTTATAAATATTAGTATTATTATGTTTGGACTCTGAAACATCCTCCACAGGTTTATTTGTTTAATGTTCCTTCACCTTCTTATGGCTCTATTTGAAGCATAAGGAAGCTTTGGGAAAGGGGTAGGAAGTAGATCACAAAGAGTCGGCCTCTGAAGCAATGTCCATCTTGGTTCTGGCCGCCATCACTGCTACCAGGGCTGCATGCACTTCCTTCTTCTTCTGCTCTCATACACAGAGCTTCCTCCCTTCATTTCTTCCTTGACACATTGTGCTAAGAAGCTAGGGTCTATAAACCTATCCTCGCTAATGTGGTATTCAAGTATTTGTCCCAGTGATATAAGAGTAATTAATTCAGTCATAAATTGGGATGGCCAGTTTAGCAGGTAACAAAGAATGATAGGAGACAACCTGAAAGTGAAAGTGAAGGGGCCATATTCCTGGAATTAAAACACGAACTCCAAAAGGAAAGAAAACAAAATTGGAAATGTGAGATTTCTGTGACAGACTTGTAAAAGGCATGTATCTGCAAGGATTTTGGTCACAGTGTTGGTGGGAGAATACTTTTCCTTCTAATTTCTTTAGAATTACTTTTCCTGAAGGAGTTATAATACTAGTAAAAATCAATTAACCGATAACAGAAGTAAAAGTAGGGTCGATTATATATGATTACGTGACCATTTTGAATTCCTGCCTGAATGAAATGAACAGGTAAGATAATTTCCAGTCAGTGGGAAGGAGATTTGACAAATCCTTACTAAGTGATACAGGAGTCAAGGATCTTTCCAGAACACAGAGAAGCAAAGTACTTATAAAACCTTGAATTGCAACTGTTTTCTATTATAGCCCTAGGATGCTGAAACATGATTTGCTGAGAAACTACATCTTCTGTAGAAGCAGCAGAGGTACCAAAGGTGAATGAAGCAGGCATGGGTGTGGTCAGAGAATGGAGACAGGAAGGTAATGAGTGAAGACAAGGAAGAGAAAGTGGACAGAGGCCCTACAGCTGGACTCTGCCATTAGAAGGTGGAGACCAGAACAGCCAAGACCAGGAAGACATGGACAATGATGATCCAGAGCGGTACTGCGCTGAAACTGTCCCTGCAAAAGGGAAGTGTCCTGTATAAGCGGCCCATAGGGTGGCCAGCAGGCACGTGTGAGAGGGTAAATACTGTATGTAGCCAAAACTGCTGGGTTGAAAGGTGCAGCTATGCAGAAATTTCAAGCACTCTTGTCTCACTTCAATCAATTTTCCTCTTGTCCTTCAAGTGAAATCCCTAAAATACAAGTTGAAACATTCTTCTCCTTAAAACTCACTAGGGTCATTTTCTGGCTTATTAATAATTTCTATAAAACAAATGCATGATGCCAAGGAAGCATCTGTGACCCCAGTATTCCCAGGAAAGCCACCAATTCCTGACTTTTCCACAGAGGTACAGGTTGGCATTTTCCTGGTGTAGGGTATAAGTCTTCTACCTGCCTCTTGCCTCTGTCCATTTATTCATGCTTTCCATTTTTCCTATTCATTCACATTTCCATCTATTTAAAAAACATTTTATTTATTTATTTGATTTTTCGAAACAAGATTTCCCTTTGTAACAGCTCTGGAACTAGCTCTGTTGACCAGGCTGTCCTCAAACTCATAGAGATCAGCCTGCCTCTGCCTCCTGTGTGCTGGGATTAAAGGCGTCGCCACCACTGCCCAGCATCACATCTCTATTTAAGTGTCACTCCTTTGCTCTTCCTTGAACATCTCATCGAAAGTAGCCGACTCCTCTGTTAAACTTGACGTTCAAATTATTTTGTCGCTATATATTATAACCATTGCCTGTTTGTTTCTCTCTGCTCCTGAAGAGCAGAGCTTAATATGCCTTGATTTTCTCATCCTATAGCTGCTTGTCTGTGGTATTTAACAGTTAGTTTAGACTGAGCATTCCTTACATATCAGGCAAACTGTCTGACCCAAGACTATGTGGTTAAAGAGAGATTGCAACAAATTAACTTGGCTGTTTTTCAAATAGCATTAAAAAAAAAACAGCCTAAGAGTACATGGTGAACCTTCACAGATTAGCAAATTGTAGCTAGGACACTCATTGTACAAAAAGGATAACATAGCATCAATGTTATGAAGGATGAAAGTCACATAACTTGTTCATGAAATAGCAAGTAAAAAGCCTTTGTCCTTTGTGGTTCCACTGGAGCTTACTGCTAATGTAAAGAAAGTTTGTCTCCTGATTATTTCTGTAATAGCTTCATCAGATTTATTCTTCAGATTTCTCTAAAGATAATTTTATTATATTTAGTGTGTGTGTGTGTGTGTGTGTGCAATGGGTCATGTGCATAATAGTACATACATATGGAAAGCAAAGTACTAGGAGAGTCCTAGGGGTCAAACTCAAGTCAGGCTTTTTACCCACCAGGCTGTCTATCTCACTAGCTTTAGAGCTGTGTGAACCATAGGAGCATTGGATAATATCACTTCCCGGCATTTTCTGGAATTTCTGTCATGGTGGAAGGTAAACACTATTGCCATTTACCATGTGAAAAACAAAACAACATAAAAGCTATGGATTCTAGATTGGCAGTTTCTTAGAGAAGGCAGCAAATAGTCTGTTATTTCACGAAATGGCAGGAGAAATAAAGACCAATTCCCCCCCAATAAAATAGTTACTTACTGTCATTGTATGAGTCAATATAGCAGCTGGTATGTTGAACTGTTTCTGTTACTTAAAAAAGCATAGGATATTTTAATAAATTTCATTACACTGGGGATGATATTGACAGTGTAACATTAAAGGTTGCTAAAATAAGATACTGTTTAATGTATGTATTTTTAAAATTAAATATAAAAAATATTATACACATGAAATACAGTTTTTAGAATTTGGGACAAAACTATATATCTTCTGGCAAAGGCAAATAAGAAATCTGTCTCCAAGACAACCAGGTTTTTTTTTTATTTTTCAGTTTGATTCTCCATATTCTATAACTAGTGTGCATGTATGTATGTATGTGTGTATGAATTAAGGTGGAAAAGAGAGAAAAGGAGAAAACAATATCAATGATGCCTAGAAAGAAATACACCATACACGAATCTGTGAGTAAGAGTGAAAGTGACTTATTTCTAAACTACGAGTTTAACGATGTTAAATTGTTTTCACGTTCAAGCTGAGGATTGAATTGAGCGTATGTAATTATTCATGTCCATCCGTACTCTTTTCTTTTCTTTTCTTTTTCAGGTTTTTCGAGACAGGGTTTTTTGTAGTTTTGGAGCCTGTCTTGGAACTAGCTCTTGTAGACCAGGCTGGCCTCGGACTCACAGAGATCTGCCTGCCTCTGCCTCACAAGTGCTGGGATTAAAGGCGTGTGCCACTGCCGCCCGTCCCATGCATAGTCTTAATAACAAGATCCTGGGAAACAACAATGAATTTTAAAAAACCAATTCTCATCCAATCTCTACTTAAATTCGCATATGCCTTCCTTTATCCAGATGTATAACCCCAGACATCCAATGGAAAAGCATAAGAGATCTTAAGAGGGCATAGGATGTATATGTGCAGATAAAATAGGATTTAATTTTACATATTTTACACGATGCCATGATATAATAAAGCAAATTAATATAAAAGACACCCTTTGAGAGTTCTTCTCAAATTGTAAACAGCTTTCAGTGTGATGACAGTGAATGCCTCTCTTTTAAAATTCCGTTTCTTCTTTCTTCAGTTGCTCCACCAACTGAGTCATGCATAACTTATTTTAGGATCAGTTGCATAATAGATGATGTTTATTGAAGTAGAGACTAATAAAACTTCCCAAGTAGGAACATAGGATTCCTATTAATACTCCTTGCTACAGAAAAGCAAAATATGCCTTATTATCAGCTCTCCAAATAGTTATTTGGGTCCCATATTGCTGCTAAAGTTTTTTCTGTGATACTTGTTGAATTTCCAGGATGTCTCTTCTAAAGAAAGACTCCCTCACCAAGTTGGTTACAGAGTCTTGCCTCTGATGTGTTGCTAGGATACGCCACCATAGGTAGGGAAAACTTGAGAAGATAAAAGACAGATGACTCCCAAATGATGACAATTACAAAATAAGTCCCTAAATGACTGCAAGTGATCCCTTTATCTGCCTCCTTTGCCCAAAGGGGCATGTTAGAAAGCAGATAATTACCTTATGAACTCATGTTGTATACACAGATGGATTGGTTAGTATGAAAAAATTGCATCAATGGCCTGTGAAATGCAGATGAAGTAATTATTTAGATAGCTCCATCAAAACACGAACTTGTTCTCATCTCAAAAATTCAAATGAGTCTAAGGAGCATGTGGTGTGCCCCAGTAATTTGAAATAAACATTTCACTTCAAGTTGTATGAGTTAAGATACAAGCTTAATTTGTTACTTCAAATAACTATTAATCTACTTGCTTTGTGAATTAACATATTTTATTTCAGTGCTTGGTATGCATAATCAGACAGGATTTCACTTTCATTTTGTAATAACTAACTGCTTGCTTTAAATTATCAAAAAAGCATTATTGTTGAGAAAAAACTAAAATTAAAATCCTTATGTTTTCAAAATCAAGATTAATATTTTGGTAACAAATAGTAATAGATAAAAAAATGGTACCAAACATACCTTTTAAACACAAAGCACCAAAATTCTATAAGGTACTCTTCAGGTCATTAAGATAATAATCTTTTTTCCAGAGCACACTATGTTTGGCATAACCATCTTTGTGGTTCAGCATCTCTGTGGCCCTGCTGCTCGATCTGCTGAGATATATTTTGCTCAGTTCAGTGTTGTGTAGATGATATTTCCAAATGAAAACTTTCAAAGATGTCATGCTACTTGGAGTATGAGGTCTTTTGTTCTATGGATTTCTTTGATTTTATTTTTGTACATCTAGTAAGTGCATATTTAACACTCAGGGTTTAAAACTTTACCTTGTCTAAAAAGAGCTATTAAAAAAAACAGCTTGGGAAAGACTATAGAACTGGAATTGAACAGCTTTGTCCCTGCATTACTCCACAGATCTGCTTTCTCTGTGTGAGCTGGAAGAATATTAGTCACATTCTTTGAATGTGAAGACAGAAACTAAACCTCTCTTATATAAAAACATTTCATAATTTTGAACAGGAGCATATAAAAGTTGTGGATTCTTAAATGTGACAGTGATGAGCTACTGCTGTATTGCACCATGTGATTAAATCACAAGATAATTGATGAAAATGCAAAATATCAAGATCCATCACATGTCACTAGAATCTGAATGCTCAGATCTGATACTTGGGAATTCACAACATGGAGTTTGTCCTCTGAAGGATTATCGATTTGTCTTTTTATTTTAGATAAGATCTTGCTATTTTGCTCTAGAAAGTCTTGAGTCACAAAAGTCCTCCTGCCTCCATCAAAATAAAATGCTCTCAACATTTGGATAAATAAAAACGCTCTCAACATTTTTACTTGAGGTATTACTTCAGAAATGGCACTTTTTGATAAGAATTCTGTTATCTGTGATTGCAGGAATGAGCCACAACACTCAGCCACATTCATGTAGGTGTTCTTAAAAACTTTTTAAAATCCATTCTCTGCTACTTATTGGGGAAAAGCCTTACAAAAGTATTAATTTTTAAATAAAATGTCTGACTTGTTATTTAAAACATAAGGAAGTTCATATCTGGTTCTGTAAATATAGTAAGAAACCAATGAGTAGAGAAATCATAAAAATAAAATTTAAAAAACATATAAATAAATAATTAAAATAAATAAAATATGGACAGTGAACACCTGATTTTTTTTTACTTTAAATAATCCTTTAATTTTTTTTATTTCAGACACTTTTTTATTGTTATTAAAAAAATTTTCCAC
>LOJH01044661.1:0-13746 GCA_001685095.1 Ellobius talpinus | reverse complement strand
ATGTTGACATCCAGTTATGCCAGCATCATTTGTTGAAGATGCTTTCTTTTTTTTCCATTGTACTATTTGGCTTCTTTGTCAAAGATCAGACGTTTATAGGTGTGGAGATCAATGTCAGTTTCTTTAATTCAATTTCATTGATGGACATGTCTGCTTTTATTTTATTATCAAGTTTTTGTTTTTCTGTAATTCTATAGTGGAGCTGAAAGTAAGAGATGGTGATGCCTCTTGGAAGTTCATTTATCGTACAGAATTGGTTTTGCTAACCTGGGATTTTTGTTTTTCCAAATGAAGTTGAAAATTTTATAAGGTCTGTGAAGAATTGTTTTGGGATTTTGATGGGGATTGCATTGAATCTGTAGATTGCTTTTGGGAAGACTGCCATCTTTACCATGATAATCCTGACTATTCAGAAGCATGGGAGATCTTTCCATTTTCTGATTGCTTTTTCATTTTTTTTCAAAGACTAACAGCTCTTGTCACAAAGGTTTTTCACTTATTTTGTTAGAGTTAGTAGTGACTTATTTGGGTTTAAATAAATAAAGCTTGACTCAATATCATAGTGCAAAGCTAGTCACATTAGTCAAACATATAGACAGGCAGTGGTGGCACACACGTGTAATCCCAGCAGCAACACTAGTTAGACATTGAGGCCAGGCAGTGATGGTGCATGCCTTTAATTCCAGCACTCAAGAGGAATAGAAGGAGGGATGAGACAGAAATTCCTGTTCTTTTCATCAGAATATTCCATAGAGGTAAGAACTCTCTAGTATCTCAGCTGCTTTGGTTTTTCTGATCTTCAGTTGGAACCCCAATATCTGTCTCTGGGATTTTATTATTTATGCTACATCTTTCACTCAGTATGTTGCACAAACTCAAGACCCTGAGATTAAGAATCTCATGCTCTACTGACTGATGCTTTGTTTATGATATAACAAATAGTGCTTGTCGGAAGATCAGAGTGCAAAACTAGACACAGTTGTCATCCATACAAGCCAAGCAGTGGTAGCACACAACTTTATTCCCAGCAGTCACAGCACTTAGTCATATAGGCCTGGTGGTAGTGCTACATATGCCAGAACAAGAGAGGAAATTCAAGGTGGGATGAATTAGGAACTCATATTCTTTTCTTTCTGAAGATTTTGTAGAGGTAAGAGCTCTCTGGTGGTTGACAGTTTTGCTTCTCTTATCTTTCAGCTTGAATCCTATTATCTGTCTCTGAGTTTTATTAGTCATGCTACAGATTTAACCCAAGATAGCATCTTACACTTATAGGAATAGCAAAGATTGAAAACACTGATGAAAGCTTATGCTGGAGAGAATATAGAATAAGGGGAATGCTCCTCCATTCCTTGTGGCAGTGCAAACTTGTACAGCCACTTTGGAGATCAGTATGACAGTTTCTCAGAAAATTGGGAATCAATCTATGTCAAGACCCAGCAATAACACTTTTGTGCATATACCCAAAGAATGTAAAATCCTACCACAAGGATATTTGCTCAACTATGTTCATAGAATTATTTTTCATAAAAGAAAGGACCTGGTAATAACCTAGATGCCCATCAACTGAAGAATGGATAAAGAAAATGTGGTGCATTACCACAATGGAATATTACTCAACAGTTTAAAAAAATGACATTTTGAAATTTGCAGGCAAATGGATGGAACTAGAGAAAAACATCCTGAATGAGGTAACTCAGGCCCAAAAAGACACACATGGTATGTACTCATGAATGAGTGGATATTAGATACAAAGCAAAAGACAACCAAGCTACTGTCCACAATCCCATAGAAGTTAGGTAAAAAGGGAGACCCTATAATGGAATCACATGGAGTACCTGAGGAAGGAAAATAGTTAAGATCTCCTGGGTAAACTGGGAGGGGGTATAAGGAATGGTCTGAGGGAATGAAACAAGAAGGTTCAAGAAGACTGAGATTGGGGAGGGAAAGAGGGAGAGAAGAAAGAAAGAGATATATTGACAAAGGGAGCCTTTAGGGGTTAGAGAGAAACCTGGTGTTGGAGAAAGTCTCTGGAATCCACAAGGATGAACTCAACTAAGACTCCTAGGAACAGTGGAGAGGATGTCTGAATTAAAGACCTTCCACTTTAATCAGATTAGTGACTACTCTAACTGTCATCATAGAACCTACATCCAGTAAGCTGCTGGAAGCAGATACAGTGACCCATAATCAAGCACTGGGCTGAGTTCCTTTAATTAAGCTGAAGAAGAAGAGAAGGGATCATATGAACAATGGTGGTCAAAGAGCTTGACGGGGAAAATCACAGAGATGACTGACAAGAGCCACTGGGAGTTCACAGACTGTACTGACAGCTGGGGTACCTGCATGGGACTAAACAAGATCCTCTGAACGTGGATGACATTTATGTGACTTGATCTGTTGGTGGAAACGTGGATGACATTTATGTGACTTGATCTGTTGGTGGAGAGGTTTGGCAGTGTCACCAGGACCTATCCTAGGTATATAAAATGGCTTTTAAAGTGCATTGCCTATGGTGGATAGTTTGCTCAGCCTTGATATGGTGGGGAGGTCCTTAGGCCTGCCTCTAATTGATATATCAGACCTTGTTGACACTCCAAGAAAGACCTTACTCCCCCTAAAGAGTTGTTGGTGGATGGGAAGTGAAAGGTGGAGGTGGAAGAAGGGGAAGGAAGGAAAACTGGAGTTGGCATATGTAACTATCAATATTCTCCATCTGGCTCTTCTTCTGGGCTGGTTTCTTTCTACCCACCAGGCCCACACACTAGTTCCCAAAACCCCTTATAAAATAGTCACCCTGAGGCTTATTATAAGTTCTTATCATCTAGTCAATGTCTTAGTCATTAAATTAACCCATTTCTATTGGTCTGTATATTGCCATGAGGCTATGGCTTACAGGTATAGCATGATACTCCTTTGGCAGCTACACTGTGTTTGATCCCTCCATCTCTGTCTCTTTGTTCAGATTTTCCAACTAGCTACAACCTGTCCATTGACTAAAACAGCTCTATTCATCAACCAATTAAAGCAACACATATACAGGACATCCCACATCAGGTATGTAAAATGAAAAGTAAATTTTTAAATAATAACATATGACTAAAGAAAAAATATTTTTAATAAAGTATTACAAATGTTTTACTGGCAAAAATAATTACTGAAAAATCAATGGAGCAATAAAGCTGCCAGTGAACATAAATGAAGAATTTCCAGAAGAAGTTCAGTATGCTTAATGAAAGCACAAAAATGACATAAAAATTTCCAGACAGAAGACAATATCTTAGAGAAATTGAGATGAATGAGCTACCTAAAAGTTTGGGATTATATAGAATTTATGCAGCATAAGGTACTTCAAGATTGACAGAATCTGGCAGAAGAAATCGTGTTTTGAAAAGAAAATTAAAATAAGAGTTAAGAATGTTAACAGGGAAGGGATACAAAAAGCCCTTTTTCATCCCATTCATACAGGATTTACTGCTCTCTTAGACACAGTAGAATTGCGTTATGTGGGTCAAACATGTTTCAATTTTATAATAGCCATAAATTAAATAACTTAAGCAAAATATTGCTTTAATAGCTTTCTAGAAACAGAACACGGTAAACTCCAATATTACTTTACTATTTTAACAATTTCCATTCCTATTCTGTGACATATGAATGAGTGCAAAGGGTCTATTTCATTTTAATTATTGTCATATTCCATAGTTTATATTTCGAACACTATGTTTCAATGATTTTTGTGCTCTGATGCATGACCTATGTCTTAGAAAGCACATATGTTCCAGAGGGTGATATTTCATTTTGTCAACATTGAGCACTGGAACACACTTAGAAGCACAGTGTTTTATTTTACATACACCACATAGAATCAAATCAATTAGAATTTCTATCACATCATTCCCACACTGACATCTCTTTCTTTTTTTAATAGCCATGTTTAATTAACTCAAAAAATGTTTGCTTCCTGCTCATGCAGTGCCTATCCTGCTGGGCTAGTAGACCAATTCTATGAGTAAAAGAAAGACGGCACCATCAGAAATAATGAGATGGGTCCCAAATAGAGCAAAAATTCAGTTGTTTTTAAGAGATCTTGCTAAATTAAGCTTCTTATAATTGAGTCCTATGATAAATTGTCCAAAAGCAAATTCACAATGTTGACTTAGGTGACAAGTCCTAGTTTTTCATAGAAAGATAGTCTCTTTATAGTGGAAATGAGAATCAGTGTGAATAAACCCTCCTAGACTAAAATATAGGATTTATAAACTTAGTATAATTATATATGAGTTATCTATGTATCCAAAATTTTAATATTTTTGTTTTTCCTGAACAATTATGAAATGTAGCATGTCTTCAGTGATTATATGTACTTAATGATTTAAAAAAATGAACATGAAAGAAATATAACAATGTACATATTAAAAGGTACTTAATATCACATGCCATTTAATAATTATAAACCAAGATAACATTAGGTTACTATACACAGATTATTATATGTAAAATTCAAAACACTGAGAATACAAACTACTGATTAGAATCTGGAAGAGAAAAACTATTTTTTCTTTTTTGACAGAATTTAAGAAAATTCTAAAAATTTCTTTAAAAAACCGACTCAATCTTTTGTATGATCTAGTGATTAAATTCTTAATGATTATCCAATTGTGTTAGAACTATATATCTGTACATAAACATACATTATAATAGCTACTGTTTTTCTTAATTATTGAGGCTTGAAGGCAGACAATAATGTTTTTTGACATAAATGAATAAACAAAGAGGGATACATCAAAAAATAGAATATTATAATAGGAGACACACAAGTGCTCATTTTCATTGAGGAGACATGATAAATGTTTAAAAATGCATATTGATACATGAAAGAAGCCAATTTAAAAGCATTGTAAGATGTGTGATTCAAATTCTATTGCAGTCTTAAAAAGCCACTGACCATAGTAAAATTTCCAGTAACTGTTACCCAAACTTTAAAAATTCATATATCCCAACATATGTAATAAAAATCCACAATATCTATAAATATAACAAAAACATATGCTAATATATACATACAAAATATATACATCCCTAATAATATATCCATTTTAAATATATATAAATTTTATTTTTTATTTAAATTAATTTTTTAATTTAATTTTTTAAAATTAAAATGGTTAATTTGTGTAAAAGGCCAAAATACTACTTAGAGATAAATCTCTTGTTATTTTAGTTTAAGATAGGAAATAGAGCTGTTAAAAAAGAAGAGATACATTTGTAACTTTTGTTGTTTAACTTCAGATATCTACTTTCTTATTGATACATTTCAAAGTGGAACCTATATGTTGTCTAGAAGGTAAGGCTCAGGGAACCAGACTCACAAACCTAGGCTTCAGAATTTAGATGACTTAGTACAATACTAACTGAAATTGCTTGATATCAGTAATTATAACAAATTGCAGACCTAAAAGAAACTCTGATGATTTTCTTTGTATATTTCCTGGTGGCAAATTCTTAACTCTCATTTTTGTTCAGATTCCCTGTTTAAACCTCTAACCATGACACAATAACTTTTTGTTCTGATGTCCAGACAACATAATGAACTTTTTTTGAATAGCTGAGACTATTTCTTTTGTGTGAAATCATAAATGCTAATGCACTTTATTTTTAACATATGTACTCATCACAATGTTACTAATTCTATTCTCTTATAAGGAAAAGAAGACTTAGAACTTAAAACTGTAAGAAAAACAATTGTGACCAACTCTTTTTTAATTCAATAACAAACAGACTTGCCATCAAGAAATATCTTTTGAAGCTGTAGCCCATTTCAGTTTAAAATCCTTTGTGTTATGGATTAATTTTTGTGTCCAACATACCATCTCCATTTATTAAAGACACAATCCTAAATGTAATGCTACTGAGGAAGTAAAAATTGTAAAAAAATAAAGAGATGATACCAAGGTCCCCATTATGGTACTTTAAAGGAAGTGACAAAAAATTCATTTTTTTCCTGTTTATGTTGTATTTTCTGTATGAACATACGCCAATGAGAAAGTTTTATGCAAGCTTGTTTGAGTGCTCTCACCAGAACCCAATCTGACTTGTATTACTCAGAGTTCTCTAGAGGAATAGAACTAATAGAATGAATATATAGAATGTCTTAAAGACTGTGGACAAGCTAGTCCAGAAAAGACTGTCTTCAAATGGTAGGTCCAAGAATTTTAGTAGTTATTCAGGGCCTAAGGCTGAATGTCTCAGCTGTTGTTCAGTATATGGCAGAATAAAATAGAAGTAGGCTATCAAACTTCTGAAGTAATGGACTTCCTAGTGAAGACAAGCTGACAGGAAAAGAGAGGTCACTTTTCTTCATCCATGTCTTTTATATAGCCTGGCAATGAAAGATATGTCCAGGATTAAAAGTTGATCTTCCTACTTCAAAAGATCTGGATTATAGGTAGATATTCACACCTCAAAGTTGCTGATTATAAGTGATTCTTCCAATTCAAATAATTTAATTAAGAAAAAATTCCCTCAAAAGGGTACTAAGTTGTTTGGGCTTTATCTAATTTCATATAGAGTCAAATTGAAAACCAAAATAGTCATGACAAGTTCACCCCTTCTCAAACTGACACACAATCATATATCCTTATATAATGCTTAATTTCTAAATGTAAATAATAACTAAGTCATAAATATACCCCCCATTAGATATAGCTATATTGTTGCATGGAGGAGCTGCTTATTCATCCTGGCCGGCTGTCTAGCTTAGCCCAGAAATAACCACGCAGAAATTATATTAATTAAATCACTGCTTGGCCCATTATCTCTAACTTCTTATTGGCTAACTCTCACATCTTTATTTAATCCATTTCTATTAATCTGTATATTCGCACATGGCAGTCACTTACTGGGAAGGATTCTAACTGGCATCTGTCTCAGGTGAAGTATTCATGGCTTCTCTAACTCTGCTTTCTTCCTCCCAGCATTCAGTTCTGTTTTACCCGCTTACGTAAGTTCTGCCCTATCAAAAGACCAAGGCAGTCCACTATTCATTAACCAATGAAAGCAACACACAAACAGAAGAACCTCCTACACCACTATATCCCATGAATCATAGCAAATGTAGTATATCTTTATGTAGGTCATAAATTATATGTATCTAGATACAACTATCCCTCATGCCATCACAATTTTATAATAATTTTAGAATATGGGGAAATTTCCTTTGAGGGACATTCTTTTAGTATCTCAAACTTAAATATCATAAACTCTGATATTCTGTTAATTCATATTAAATTGCATGATAAAAAACTTGTGAGCAAACCCCACAAAGATAATACAAACACATTATTTTTATGAACAAAAATTAAATTTTTTATTGAAGAATATAAGGTATTTTTGGAACTATAAATGATATTAAAAAGACTCTAAGAAAGGCATAAAAATTCAAATTAATTAAAAGGACAATAAAGAACACTGTAGTTAAACAAATTGTGTAACACATTCTTAACAAAATGCAACAGAAAGAATATTAATTGTAATCATTAATTTTAGCAACTGGTTACATGCTCTTAGCGACTTTAGTTAATATTTATGACTTCCTTCTTCTACTACTTTCTTCGGTACTTACTTCACTCAACAGCCATCTCAACAGGTCTTGGACCTTTTCTTGAAAGAGTGAACACTACCTTCATTCCTGTAGGATCTGTGCCTTTTATCTTCCTGACTATATTAGGTTATTGTAGTAACCCATTTACATTAATCACAGGACAAGTTACCATGGGCACACACCCTAAAGAATCCCTCATACTGCAGACTTAATCTTTCTTATTTCAACAGTGAAAAAGCAATCTAATTTCTCCTTTATAATATGGATCAATCACCCCTCCTAACGCTCTTATTTCTTTAAAAGCCTCTTGTTTTAAGAGCATCAGAAGCCCAATGTGGTCAAAAGGAGGTGGCAACTTTCAGTATAATGGAATGTTTGTTGTGGCCCTAAGCAGACTCCCTTCATCATTTGGAAACAAAACTTCTAGACTAAAAGAACATAAGCTCATGGTAACAGGAATCAAAACTTTTCTTAGCGGGTAATAAGGGGTGATAGCAAATGAAAACATTTTGTTTTCCATCTCTGGATTCCCCGACTTGTGGATTCTGGCTAAGGGAGAAATCATGCCTGATGGGTAACCTCCTTTAGCCAATGGTCTTTGAGAAGTTGGATCATGTTGGGCGTGGCTTTGGGTAGCAAAAGTCCACGGGAGTTCCTGCTCAGCCTCATCCTGTTTGCCACACCTGGTTGTTGGATTCTTTTCCTGTTTCCTCGTTGTAATCTGTGAGCTTCCCTTTTAATAAAGAAAACCTTAATTTACCCAATTCTGAGGTAGCATAGGATTCCTTTATTCGAGTTTTCCCCACATTTTCACATACCAAATATTGGACAGTTCCACCATTGGAAGCCTTGCCTCATTACAAAAGATGGTTAGTTAATTCAGGCTCGATAGGCCCTATTCCCAGTAATCTTCTCAAGGTTCATTTTCATATATTCCAGGATTCCAGGAAGTTTCCACTGAACTAGGACTGCACATCACCCCCTCACCCTGCCAATGGCCCTCAATTCTAGTCAACTCTATTGTACTTTCTTTCCATCCCCTCTCCCCAACCTAATACCTCTTGTTCCCATCCCCATTTGTGCACAGTACACCTGCAAAATCTATTATTTTCCCTTCCCGGGGAGATTCATTCATTCCCCTATTTTATTACTTACTTTCCCTGGTTCTGTGAATTGTAGCATGATTATTCTTTACTTAACAGCTAATATCCACTTACAAATAAAGTTGTTGTTGGTGGCATTAATTTTCACAATTTCTTCAGCAATGAAAAACTATATTTGATTCACTATTTTCTCTGTCTTAAGAAACACTAAAGTCTTCTACTTAACCTTTCCAAACATAAAACCATATTCTATAAATTAGAGAACCAATGCGAAAATTCTGCCAATTTGTAAGCATGTCTATCCTAGTTATACATTTAAAAATAACCACAGAATGAAACTACCAAAAAGTACTGAACATATGAGAAACTGGGGCTTTAAATTCTCGCCTTCAACAGTCTTCCACAATAACTTCAAAGTTATATGATCTCATTTTTTAAAAAATAAATTAGTGCCTTTACTTTCACTGCCAATATTTTCTGAGACTCAAACTTGAAATTCATCATAATTTAGTCAACATCATCATAATCAGGGCTTTGGTTTGATCTTTTCTCAACTTGAGTTTTATGGCTGGTAGAGAAGATTCTCTTCCAGAACACGTATAGAAAAATTTCCTCTATTTATGTGCAACTGGAGGCAGTCAGTTTTGTGACTAAGTTCATTGGTGCCCTTCATTGTATAATGAGATGCTAGAAGTTGCTTAATTTGACCACAGGGTTCCTTCTTTTCCTTTGTCAATTTATCCAGAGATACTAGGAGCAACCTACAAGCATCATAATTTTCCCACAAGTAGTTAAAAGTTTTATACGCAGAGTCAGAAAATACATTGTCTCTCACAGTTGGTGAATCAGACAAACAAAATAAATTTGTATGTTCAAATTTGTAAATATGGTTCACACCTTGGGTTTTCAGGACTCTCTAAGCTTGAAGGACAAATTTCAGTAACAGAAAAAACTTTAGGCTTGAGCAACTTAAAATATGTATTACAGATACTTAAAGTATACAGTCCCATTTCTGTTTCCCTAGACACTTCTGGAACCAAAATGTCTATTAGTCAGGGTTGTCTAGAGAGACAACCCATAGAATGAATATATGTATGTATATATAAACACACACATATTGTCTCTATAATATATACATTTGTAAGTCTTCAAGTTTTATATATATATATATATGTTTTATAAAGGGAATTTATTAGAAAAATGTATACTCTGTGTACAGCTAGTCTACCAATGAAATGGCTGCCTATGGTATCATTCATCAAAGAAAATCAAAAGTTTTCTCATCATAAAAATTGAATCATGGAAAGAGGAATCTCTAAAGAATGTTAGTCATTAAACTTTTTTGTGTTATATAAAGGTCTGAAAGCTTTACCATCTTTCTGTAAACACATCTTTGTTGTAGAACTGTCAGTGTCCTCACTGATATACAATATCTCTGGGTCCTTGAGGCAATTAAAGTGTAAGGAACAAGGGTATTAGGGAAAGAATGGAAAGAATAGACAGGCATTCCCATGTAAATATGATGTTAATGCTCACATATTAACATAATTATTATCAATAATTAATGTTTTGAAAATATTATATCCCATGCATAAAATAAAGGAGTCATGGATGAACAAACTCTGCCTTTATGTTATGTCTCCTGCTAGCTTGTACAATATAGTTATCAACTGAAAAATTTATACCATAGTGATAAATATTGAAATATCTTAAAAATAAGAAAAAATAAATAATTCCTAGCTTATAGCATTTAAATTTCATTGGTCAATCTCTCTCTTTTCCTATCTATGTATCTAGCAGTCTCTTTTTTTATTTACTTTCTTTTGAAAGATTTTCTACTGAGGAGATGTAATATCTTGGTTTCTTTTCCCTTTATGTTTTGTAGGAGGAAGGCTGCTTTTTTGTCCCAGCTGCCCAGAACCAACCAAATACTCCTTGTCAATATGTGGAAATTTCTACCTTTTTAGAGGTAAAAGAACTTAAAGTAGATTTACAGTTCAAGGACAGTGATTGGGACAGGTGAGATGCCTTTGTGAGTAAAGGTACTTTCCTCTGTACCTTAGTAGCTGAGTACAGCTCCTAACCTTAGAAAGCTTTTTAGTTTGTTATATTCTTTCTTTTTATGTAGTAGAATTTCTTTCATTACTCTCCATTCTATGAGTATTTTTTCAGATGAGGAGATAAAGACATCCTGTATTTAGTCAGAGATAAAGTCAACAATATGTACAATATACTAAAAGCTTGCTAAAGAAATAAGTTATCATTGCTATAACCCCATCAAACTTCTTAACACATACATTGAATAACAATGAGAAGTTATAATGCATAAAATTTTCTTATATGTTGTAATTATTTGATTATATATATTTGCTACCAAAATATCATGTTGCATTACAAAATAATTTTTGAAAATTTGTGGAGGAAAAAAAATCATGCATTATCTTCTAAAAATGACATGGTAGAAATTTTAAACTTTTTGTTTTTTATAAAAATCACTTTATTGTAATTAAATTACTGATGTGGGATCCCACTCTGTATGCTGCGAATGTGTTTTGTTACTATTGGTTAATGACTAAAGCTGCTTTGGCATAAGGAAGGACAGAATAGAACAAGATAGGAATTCTAAGCAGAAATAGAAGAGAAAAGATGGTGGAGTTAGAAAGAGGCCATGTAGCCACATAAGGAAGCAGACACTGGCAACAACCTTATCAGTAAACCAGTGATGTGGGATGTCTTTCTGTATATGTGTTGCTTTTATTGTTTAATGAATAAATTTACCTTTTACCTCCAACAGAGCTGAATATAGTCAGACTAAAAAAGATATAGAGAGAATATAGGCAGAGTCAGGGAGACACCATGTAGTTGTAGAAGGAGACAAATGCCAAAGAACCTTACTGGTAAATTACAAGTCTCGTGATGATACATAGATTAATATAAATGGATTAATTCAAAATATAAGAGTTAGCTAGAAATATTCATGAGCTAATTGGCCAAGCAGTGTTTCAATTAATATAGTTTCTGTCTGATTACTTCAGATCTGGGTGGCCGGAAACAAGCAAGCAGCCTTTGCCTAAAGATTACAAATAAAAATATCACAGAGCTATATTAAGATAGAGGACAACAAATGATTTCTCCACTCTGAGAACCATTCCAGAGACTAGCCACAGCTCTGACATTGCCAGGAGTGTCAGTCCCAGAGGCTGGATAGCCCAAAGATCTAGGAAAAAAGCAAACATAACTGAAGGAAAAAAAAACAGTCAAAATAATGATGCCTAATGATACTCTGCTATACTCATAGATTGGTGACTACCTCAGGTGTCATCAGTGAGCCTTCAACCAGTAACCAACAGAAACAGATGTAGAGACCCACAGACAAGCATTATACTCCTGCTAAAGAAAGTGGGAAGGATTGTAAGAGATTTACAGGTCAAGGTCATCACAAGAAGACCCACAGTAGGAACTCAGTCTTCTAGGACCTCACAGTCTAAACTGATAACCATGTCACCTGCATGGGACAAATCAACGACCTCTACATATATGTGACAACTGTATATTTTGATCTACTTGAGGGATTTCTAACAGTGGGAGCAGGTGCTGCCCCTAACACTTTGACTGGAGTTTGGTAACCTATTCCTCATTTTGGGTTGCTTGCCCAGTCTTAATCTAAGAACAGGTACTTATTCGTATCATATCAAATATAGAAATTTAATGTTAAAATGATATAATTTCTGAAATAGCCACTGAAATACACATGCCTAGTCCCAAATTACCTTAATTAACTTCCATAAAATTAGAATGTCTACTCTCAAGCTGTTAGCCTTTCTTAGGATACTAGTGTTAATTACATCTTATACATGTATCTGCCAAATATATATATATATATGACAGAGTTGATCCTTAAAAAGTTAAATTTAAATTCATGATTCATGCATCCTTTTGCCTACATTCTATTCATTTTATCACCTATTTCTGTGTTAAATGACTTTCTTAGTTAGGGTTTCTATTCCTATAAAGACACACTATGACCACAACTCTCATGAATAAAACATTTAATTAGGATGGTTTACTTACAATTTCAGAGGTTCAGTTCATTATAATCATAGTGCAGAGCATGACAGGCATGAAGGGAGACATGGTGTTGGACTTTTAGCTGAGAGTCCTACATCTTGGAGGCAACAGGAAATTGACTGACATACTGGGAGTTATCCTGAGCATAGGAAACCTCAAAGCCTACCCCCAGAGTGTCACGATTTCTCCAACAAAGCCATACCAACTCCAACAAAGACACACCTCCTAATAGTGCCCCTCCTTATGAGATTATGGTGGTCACTTACATTCAAACAGCCACAATGATACATACCAAGAAGGTTTTGCAATGCAATTTAACAGAAGTAATTGATTGAATATGCTTTTTAATAAAACTATTTTTTATTCACTAATTTATTTAATCCAATTTTTAAATATTGCTTTTCTGGTATTTGATAACAATCTATGTATTCCTGTATTAAATTATTCATAGCTAATGATTTTTAAGGAGTTATTTTCTAGTTCTTTATCATTTTTCATTTTTTGGCAGTAAAAAGGAGGAAGAATAAAAATGAGTGGACAGTTTTTTTCTCTAGTTCTGTTTGGTTTTATCCTGGACCTCTGGGCTCTCCAGCCTCTGGGTTCTGTCTCTCAGGTTGTATCAAGGATGAGCTCACTCCATAGCATGGGTCTCAGGGTGGACCAGCCATTGGTTGGCAAGTCCCTCAATCTCCGAGTCATCCTTATCCCCAACACATCCATAGGCCAGGAAGATGGTATCTTGAAGGTTATGTGGGTGGGGCTAGCTTGGTCTCCTGTCCCTCCACTTGCAATCTTGCCTGTCTCAGAAGGTTCATGCTATGTATCCCCTTATGATAGGTGAATTAGCTAGAGTCACCCCTGTAGAAACAAACTCGTCTATAGAAAAGATGTCAAAATAATGATGCCTAAAGATATTCTGCTGATGTAGGAGGGTCATCTGTCTATGTGTTACTTTTATTGGTTAATAAAGAA
>LOJH01044660.1:0-10183 GCA_001685095.1 Ellobius talpinus | reverse complement strand
CCTTAGACTCAAATTTTGAAGTCAAGATACCTTTAAAATATATGTGTTGGTTTACCTTAGCAGCACCAGAATCAAATATCTATCTGTAGTCAAAACAATTAAAGAAAACAAAATAATATACATAATGCACACTTTCGTATATATGCCTCCTTTGTGTGGTTTATTTTTCTTTACTCTATTAATCTATGACTGTACTCTTTTATGTTACTTTTATGGTCTCTTTAAAGACTTTGTTTTATTTTTTAAAGTCATTTACTTCCTTTTATAACTGTTTCTTCTCTAGTCCAAGCCTATGTGCATTTATCCAACACTATGACCCATTTAGAGATCTTTTTCATCTGAATCTGTCTTTATTGCATATCTGTAAACCTTGTCTACCCAGAACAGGTTCTTAAAATGCTATGTTGCATGGCTAGGACTAAGACTGCCTTGCCTTTTGGCACTGGCCAATCCAACATGGCAGAGTTCTGTTCAGTTCCACCTCTGTAAGCCATGCTCACAGCCCCATTTCCAGGTGCACAGAAGGTCTATGTTGCCATTAAGCCAGTTGTAGCACTCTTTTCACAAACCCCATTTAAATGCTCTGTAGTTGGACCTTGCTGAAAGAGTCAGAACCATTTCTGCCGGTGAACCAGGAAGCAAGTCCCTCTCTGCTTACTGCCAGCAAACAGAGCCAATCTTTAAAAAACAATGTGGCTACCAAGAAGCCACACTAAACTCTGTTCAATTCTGTTCTTTTGTGTCTAGAATTCCATTTCAAGCTCTCTCAGGTTTTATGTGGATATAGTTATCCCATGTTAATGTGCCATTCTATAGGCAGAGGCTGCTTGTTTGTTTCCAGGCTGCCCAGACCTGAAATAATCAAACATAAACTGTATTAATTGCAATACTGTTTGGCAAATAACAAGTTTATTTATAGTTAGCTCTTACATCTTAAATTAACCCATTTCTATTATTCTGTGTATTACCACAGGGCTCATTATTTACCAATGAGTTTCAATGGCACATCTATCTCCTTTGGAAGCTACATGGCATCTCCCTCACTCTGCCTTCTTTCCTCCTCTATATGCTTGTAATTCCCATTTTAGTCTATTCTTCACTGCCATAGGCCAAAGCAACTTTATTCATTAACTAATAAATAACCCTGATCAACAAATCAATAGAGGTATCCTCATGTCTGGTATTGGGTTTTGTCAGACTATGGCTCTTGTGGGGAGCAATCTCAAACCAGATGGGAAAATTTTATTTAAAATATGTATTTCATGTGTATAAAGACTTATATGTATCATATTTAATTTTAGGTAGGTAGATAATAATATTATTACCTTTTCAGATATCCTTACTATTATTTTACTATTTCACTCTGTTCTCTCATCATTTTGTATTTATTTCCTTGTCACTAATTAAAGCCTTTAACCAGTTTTTCAGTTGCTGCCTTCAAGTTACTTATACTTTACTATTCACCTGTCTATTTTTAATTACCTCCTCGTGGTCCCCATTTCCTCACCTGGTTTCTACAGGTACTCCATGATAAATACACACAGTTGAAATATAAGGGCTAGGAATCATAGATGAGTGAGAACATGCAACATTTGTCTTTCTGAGTTTTTGTGACATCACTTTATATAATCTTTCCTAGTCACCCACATTTACCTGCAAATTTCACACACACATAAAGATCCCAAAGTTTCTTTTTCATTTGTGTATTTGTGGACTCTTACATAGTGTTCATATCTTGGCTACCATACATGATACTTCAGTAAATAAAGGGATAAAAACTAGTGATATAAATTTGGGGATGGAGATATACAAAATGAAGAATTTTGTATCACAAGGTAGACATAATTTCAATTTTTCAGAAAACCTCATATTCTTTGTCTGTTTTCAATTTTTATTTCAGAGAAAATGGCTTTATGTTTTATTAGTCCTTTGACAATTTCATAAACTGTATTTTTGTCATAATCATGTATTTCTCCCGATCCTCCCTGATATACTTCCTTCCTAATTAAATTCATTTAAAAATAATATGTATTTATAAAATGCCTTAAATATTCTCACCTACAACTCTCTATCTTCCACCCAGTTCTATACCTCTGCAGCTTTATAACCTCTCCAGTGTGTGTACCACGGAAAATAATCACCTCCCCATCTTCTAAAACTTATCAGTAACCCAGCAATTAATACACAAGTGTAGTCCCCCACAAACTAAACCCTGATCCATGACTGACTGTTGATAGACCTAGTATTGTGTAGCCCCATTTCATGTAGCAACAGATTCCCTGAGTTTCATGAATGCAATGACTGTATAATGATGTGGGATATCCTTCTGTATGTTTCTTATATTGGTTGATGAATAAAGCTGTTTGGGCCAATGGTTTAGTCTAGTAAATCCAGGCAGGAAATCAAAAAAGAGATAGGCAGAGTCAGAGAGACACGATGTAGCTGTCAGAGAAGGAGACACCATAACTTTACCAGTTGGCCACAGCTTGGTGGTAATACACAGAATAATAGAATTGGGTTAATTTAAGATACAAGGGTTACTTAATAAGAAACCTGAGCTAATAGGGAAAACAGTGTTGTAATTAATATAGATTTTGTGTGATTATTTGGGTCAGGGCAGCCGGGAAACCAACAAGTAGATTTCCACCTACAGTACAATGCCCAGAAGGTAGCATTTCTCAGTCAAACTTTGTCTTCCAGCTCTTACATTCTTTATCCCTAATCTTTTTCAATGTTCCTTAAGCTTTAGATGAATTAATATAAACATTTTGTATAATAGTGAGAACTGAAACATCATTCATTCCCATCACCTTGAACAGACATGTCTTTAATCATCAATATTCACTGCAAAGAGTGACACCTGATTAAGTTCAAAGTAGCATTTGTCTGTGGGTTTCATTCTATAGAAGATACCTCAACTAAAATCATAGAGCAGTAGTCTGCACAACAGCCATGGCACTTATGCACATTTGGCATATCTTGCTTCAGGAGTAGGGCACAAGTCTTAAAGAGACCAATAAAGCCTTTTCTCCTGCTGGTAAAGCACATTCTGGCACTATTTAATCTATCCAGGAGGGGGCAGCAGTAGGCCCAGTTTCAGTTTGAATTCTCCATTTCTTGTATTCATGCATGATGTGTGGTTTCAGCAACAGGTTCTCTCTTTATCTGATTTTTACTGCCGTGATAAAGACCATGAACCAAAGGAGCTTAAGATGAAAGTTTTGTTTCATCTTATAGCTTATTGTAAATTATCAGAGGAAATCATGGCAGGAACCTGGAGTCTGGAACCAAAGCAGAGACCATTGAGAAACACTGTGTACTGACGAGTTGTCTATGGTTTGTTCAGCCTTATGTCTTATACAAGCCAAGATTGCCTTCCCAGGGATAGCACCACCTATGGATAAATGGGACCTCCCACATTAATCATTAATCAAGAAAATGCTCCATATGCTACTTGCATATAGGCCAATGTGATAGTCATTTTCTCAATTGAGATATACTCCCCTTCCAAATTATCCTAGCTTTTGTCAAATTGACAAAAAACTAATAAATATAATTATCCTCATGTAAATTCAATACATAAAGACATCACTGCTAAACTATAAACTTTTTTCTTGTATGTCCTTAAGTTGTAATATTATAATATTAATATCATAAAATAAAAGATGGTGAGAGTTTAAAAGTCCAAATCTTTAATTTTTTCAACACTTTAAAAGTTCAAGTTCTCCCTAAAACACATGTCTCTTTAAAACTCCACGTTTCTCTAAAATATCTAAGATCTCATAACTATAGTTTTCTGTAAAATCAAAAATCAATTTAAACATTTTTTTCACTATAAGAGGAAAGAACCAAGTCATATTCACAATTAAATCAAATCAAAATCAACATGTAGCTGTATATATCAAATTCTGTAAATGAATGTCTGTAAACTGGGTTTCTTTTATGGTATTTTGGACTCCAGTGGGCCTCTTTAAATTTCCATCATTTTGATCTTGCTATTCATAGCTGGTCTTATATATGCAGACTGACTTCAATCCACAGCTGCTGCTATCCTTGGCAGTTGTCTCATGTTCTTCACATCCCTAATATACTAGGGTCTCTTCCAGCTGAACCTTTACCAACTTCTCTCCTGCTCTCTCATTATGCCCTCTCCATATCACATTCAACAATTGGTTTATCCACAGCAAATGTAGATGCATCTTTACTAATGCTCTATCCTGGACTTTCACTGTGCCAAGTATCAGCTGCTCTCCATGATCCTTTCATTCTTTCAAAACCAGTACAACTTGAGAAATTCTTACACATATCCAAGTTTGACTCTCAGCTTGAAATGAAGCCTCGGCATCCTCTGAACAATATCTTCTTTGTTCTGACCCTGAGGAAATGTTCCCCCAGAAAATTTCACTACCATGATACAGCTTTCCCCTTATTTACAAGTGATTTCCCTGCTTCTGCGCATCAGTGTTAATTGTCCCAGGAAAATAAATGTTTCACTTCAGTGGTTCTTGGTTTTAGTTAATCAGACCTGATTTCTCCAACCACAGCTGAATAGACACCATAAATTCTTAATTCAATATATCACACAAGCAACCCAGATAGAGTCTTTGAGTACCATTCAAACTTCCCTCTGAACCTTCCCAAGCCAGACTTCCATTATCTTTCCTGCTCTCAACAAGCTCCCACAAAAGAACTCACTGGGCTCTGAATATTCTACAACTTTTGCAGCCTGAAATTTGAAATGCCACTGTAACCCTCCCAAAAACAGTTGGCAAGTCTGTCACAACACTACACTTTTTGAATCTGGTAGCAGTTTATTGGCATGTTTTATATTTTAAAAAATAATTTGACCAAAAGCAACTTGGGAAGAAAAAAGATTATTTCAGCTTATACCTTATATCTATCATGAACGGATATCAGGGCAGGAGCTGAGGGCTGCAACCTGGAGTGAGTAATTGAAGCAGAGACCTTAGGGAAAACCTCTTATTAGTTTGCTCTCAGTCGTTTGTTCAGCCTGATTTCTTATACAGCCCAGGTCCACCTGCCAGGGGTAGGTGACACCAACCACGGTAAACTGTGCCCCCCATATTAATAACTAATCAAGAAAATATTTTAGGTTCTCTTGTGAAAATCTTCCGAATAGCCAACTATATGAAATCACTGCATATTTTAATTTTCTTAACTTACTTAAAACTTTCAAAGTGTATACAAAAGTCACATAAAAGTTAGACAATAAGCTGAGTGGTAAACTGTGTCCATAGCACTATGAGGCTAACAGTTCATCAATAGAAGCAAATATAACAATGTGTGTGAAAGCAGGCAATAAAAAGTAAATGCAGGCATTTGTGAGAAAAATGCAATGATCTATTCACATGAAAATGGCATAATGAAACCTATTAATCTGTATATGAACTAAAAAGAAGGAAAGAGAAAACATGTGTGTACCTTAAGTGTATCTAATTTAAAGATAAAATGTTCAATATTGAAAACTGACAAGATTGTGCAGTACATAAGGGTATTCATCACCAAACCTGATGCCCTGAATTCATTAACCAGGAACTAGATGTTAGAGGAAGATAAATAATGCCTACAACTTGCATAATTTTTTCACACTTGCTGTGGCATATGAATGCCACTATACAGATAACAAATAATTTCTATAATATGCAATACAAGCTAGTGACATTGTGTGATTTTTTATTAATTAAAAAACATGATTACAAAACTCAATAATGCAGTATCTCATTCTGTTTGACCACTAAACTTACAAATCTGCTACTTACTGAAATTTACTCCAGTACCAGATAAGGATGCCCCAAACTAGAGGATTAGGGCAGACTAGTAAACCACTTAAAATTTAATAACACAATAGGTAAATTGCCTGACCATTAGCATCACCAACATAAAAATCTGGGTGAAGTGATACATACTTGCATTCCCTTTAATCCACAATAAGAGACTAGTACTTCCCTGGTACTCACCATGCAGCAAGTCTAGCTCATTTTGCAAGTTCTAGATTAGTGAGAATCCATGTTTAAAAGAATCAAGGCAGACACTACCTGTGGAACAACATTCAAATACAAATTTGATCTCTGACCTATATCTGTATACCCACATAAACATGTGCATGGTCCCATACATGTATAAGCATATTCCCTGGAAAATAGTGTTTCCAAATAACTGTAAATGCTACTGAAATACTTTCTGATGTAGCAGATATATATATATGATATTCTATCATATAATTGCAATAAAATTCAGTAATTTTAGAAACAATGTTGAGAATTCAGCTATTTTCTATTAAAGTATAAAATACAGAGATCTTTGGGGAAAAGGGTGAAACAATTATCTCTATTCTAAATAATTTTATTTTGTTTTAAAAATGTATCTCTTTTCCTACAGCTATGATATTAATGCTAAAGCAAAATCCATTTAGTATTATATTTAATAGACTATTATGCCATTTTATCTTTATTTCTATAAATTGCTCAATCTGCTATCACACTTATCAAAATACAGTAGATAGCCTGTTTCTAATATTCCCTATTCTAATATGTGTTCCTTTCTGTTTTCTAATTAGCATTTTTTTTCCATTCATCAAGGGTCAGATAAAACATTTAAATTTAGGCCTTTTCTACACCTCCATAATTTACTGGATTTAATCTCTGATTTTTAGTATATAGTTTCTGGAAATTTCAGCTTTGTACCATATCCAGTATCCTGCCTTTTTCTAGGTATGTACCTTAGAGAGAGAAAATTCGGCCTTAAGCAACTTCGAATGTACACAATAGAGGTTTGTCCATAAAAATTACCCAAAGGTACACCTAATGAGAATTTTATACTAATTTATATTCAAAGTGAAATAACTCAATAAAGAATTCACATATTTTCTTATATTGTTGAAATGTCATCACATTTCTGTAAGCAATACAGGACTCATGACTTCTTTACTGTGACATTCTCTAACATATTTGTTAATTTATTTTGTCTTCTTGAAAGCTGAAAGCCGTCAAACAAACAACATTTTCAGTATACTTGAGCTTGCTTTATATTAGTCTGGAAAATCTAAATCAGCAGTTTGCATTGCTGCATCAGATACTGTCGACCTTAAGCACTTTATGTGAAAGGTAATATCAAACAGAAAGATTCTTTCTACACAGTCAGCTTGAACTTCATTTTGTCAGTCTGGCATAATATTTCGTGGGAACAACATATTTTCCAAATAAACTGTCATTTACCACATCACATAATCCCTAAATTTTCTCAATGTTTGGTCTCTGTCTTATATATTCCAATAGTTTGCTACTCATTTGTCAAGTGATGTAGTTTATATCATATTTGTGTTGATTATTAGTATGGGTTATAATGACAGTCACAGCTATAAATCACAACAAAAGTAGCAATATATGACCTCCCAGAAAAATTCAGAAGAAATAATACAGCATCTTCCTTACTCTCTTTGTTGATACCCCTGGCCTTACTATCTAGTCATTATGCTGTGAGGAAGAAGAACCAAAGGCTTCACCTAATTCTCAATATCCCATGTACCAACAACAAGCAAAAAATTGTGGGCCTTGTAAAACTACTCTCTTGAAGTAAATTCTCTATTACCCTATCTCTCAATTCAGCCCCTTCAACTGATACCAAATGAACTGTCATTAGCCTTCTCTACCAATCTCTGCTCTAACAATAGAATTATGATCATACTAGTAATTATCATTTTAAGCTATTGGGTTTTTGATTATTTGACACCCATGAATAAATAACAAGAAACATGTTCAAATAGACAACAATATTCAATAATAAGACTATGGGATAAATAAAGGATTTATTCTGTTTATTGTCAGAAGAGAAAATACTGTTTAACTTAATGTCTGTTTCCTCTTCTTCTTCTTCTTCTTCTTCTTTTTGAGGCAGGGTTTCTCTGTTGCTTTCATGCCTGTTGTGGAACTAGCTCTTGTAGACCATGCTGGCTTTGAACTCATAGAGATCCACCTGTCTCTGCCACCTGAGTGCTGGAATTATAGGCATGTGCCACTACCACCCAACTATTTCTCTTCTTTACTATGAAGAAATGTATGAATTTTTAAAGGATTATACTCAATATTTTTCCTTTACATATTATTTTCTAAACCCAGATTCCATTGCTTTCTAGTCTTACTGACTGTTGGCCTTTGTTAACCTTTGTTTTACTGTTTGTCTGCTCTTATGCCACCTTGGTTTTTTGTCCTTTCCCAAACAACGTGCCTTTATAACCAGGGCATAGAAAACATTGTCTGAAGTAGAAGTAATGAAAAAATTATAGTAATCCAAAAATGTTGTACTTTTGTTAAATATTTCTATTTCTACCCTCTTATAATACTGCCTTTCTCTTCATGTAATGTGCAGTACTGTTGATTAACACTGAGCATCAGAAATGTCTGACTTCTTCTTTGCTTTATACAGGGATACTGAGTATAAATATTGAATGATTACCTGAGTATATTTGCTTGAAGAGTCCGAAAAACAGAGCCAAGATAAAATAAGAAGACAGGAATAAGGCAGGCATGGTGTTGGGGCAGTATCTGAGAGCTTCGCATCCTGGTCCACAGGCAGCAAGCAGAGACTTGGCTTCATAATATGTCTCATCCACCAATACCTCCTAATTCTTCCCAAGGAGTTAATCAGCTGAGTACCAAGAATTCAAATGTATGAGCCTATTCTAATCTAATTATAATCATTCTCATTCAAAGCACCACACTGGGTATGTATTAAATACAGTTTGCTAAATATAACTTATTCAGGGCTAGTTATGTGTGTGTTTTCAGGACTATTTGGCACTGGACAACAAATTGATAAGTGTTTTCCTAAAGAATACTAACTCTCCCACTGCAAGTTTTCATTAGTTGTCTATATTTCTTTGTGAAGAGTTGAGAATTCATGTTCTTTTCTCTGCTTTGGCACATACATTGATATTGTCCTTGTACAGCTCAAATTTAAGTACTCATGTTGGTAAAACTTCATATGTGTAGCTTCTGATTATCTGTTTCCTTTTCTTACTACTTGCACTTTATTTATTTTAGTGTGGAATAGGGTGTCATGATACAGTAATTGCTACCCTGATATTCACTATAGAACTCAGGCTTTCAAACTGACTATCAGCATTCATCTGACTCTAGATTGTGTAAATATGCTGCCAGGCCTCAGCAAAGATTACACATTTTAAAACTAATCATACTCTTTTTAAGAAGAAGTCAGATGGACAGACTAAGAGAAAATATAGTCACAAAATTATTGATGGTAGCATAAAATCTACTTATTATGACAATAATTAAAACTATATATTAATTATTTTCATAATTAATTATAAATAATATTATGATCTACATCATAAGGTTCTTTGAATATAGTGGAGAGAATTAACATTTATCATTCGCTTTCAGATTGACTGCAAAAGGGAAAAGTTGGATTATAAATAATTCTGACTCTGTGAAATGTTAAAGGAACTCTTAAATATACATTATACTAGCTTTTGTTGTTTTAACTGAGGAGTATATTGACATAGTGATAGCATACTCTATTTCACTGAATTATTCAAAAAATCCAGTAGTCTTTCCAAAAGCTCTGTATTATTTCAGGGTGGAGCTAAGAATTTTCGAATTTGCTGATTTTATGAATACTGATTTGTGTTTTCAATTTTATTATCCACATTTGAATTTTTTAAATATTGAAGAATATGATTCTCAGAATCTGTATTTGAGTGAAACCCTCTTTCATTATAATCAGATATGTAATATGTTTAAAAAACTTTTTGTACAATAATTTTGTTATTGTATTTTGAGACAGAGCTTACGTGTAGCTTTTGAACCTGTCCTGGAACTAGCTCTTGTAGACCAAGCTGGCCTCAAACTCACAGAGATCTACCTGCTTCTGCCTCCCAAGTTCTGGAATTAAAGGGGCATGCCACCTTCAATCGGTTTCATACAATACTTTTCTTTTTTGTTATTGTTTTGTTTTGGGGTTTATTTTCTTTCATCTTTTTATCTTTTTATTATTTAAAACAATTTTTAAACTTAAGTATATTTTGATCATATTCTCCTCCCCCCAAGTCCATTGAGATCCTCTACATCCTAACCACCCAAGTACAAGTTCAATTTATTTTTCTTTCTTTCTTTCTTTCTTTCTTTCTTTCTTTCTTTCTTTCTTT
>LOJH01044659.1:0-13746 GCA_001685095.1 Ellobius talpinus | reverse complement strand
AGTGCTAGCATGCACAATGCAATGAATAGCAAATATAATAATATTTAGGAGTAGGAGCATAAGAAAATGGAGATTACTTAGTAGACTAAATCAGAATTCTTTAGGAAAAAGCCTTAAAAAACCAAGCGGGTTCAAAAGTCAGACTGTCGAATTTTAAAAATCCCTTCTGTCACTCACCAGTTGACATGTGACTCAATCAAGACATTGAGCACCTCTGTGTCCTAATGGCTCCACTGAAAGTAACAATAATCTGTTTGCAGACATGTTTCGGTGGGCAAATAGTAGATAATTTGATGCCATCTGAAAAATCCAAGAAACTACATATCTGTGGGATACTATTTGACACAATTTAAAACTGTGCCTACAACTACTTTTTAGACAGTTAAGAGTCTAATACAATAAACATGCTACCAAAAATATCTGAGTAATAGAAGCAATGACAAAAATTTGAAAAATCAAAACTGTATTAAATAGGGCAGGAGAAATTAGTATCAAACATTTCTCATCTATTTAAAAACATTGAAAGTAGTTTTCAATACTCAGAATATCTGCTAATTCCTATTCCATCAAAGCAAATGCATCATTAGTGTAACAGAGTAATATGGAGGTGTGTCACGAGTTTCAAAAGATGTCTACCCTTTGTGCTTTCGGTAATTACAGTAAAGAAATACTTAGAAAATTAATTTTAAAAAACGTTCCTTTTAGTATGACTTCAATGGAAAAAAGCTTAGAGTCAAACAACATTTCTAAAGAGCTATAATTGGCAAAGTCCATTTTCGTAAAACTACTTATTATGTTTAGAATAAATGTCAATATCATAGGTAAGTTATTTTATGAAGTTTAAATAACAGGTCGCAAGGCAAGCCTTTTTGCCGTGCTTTGACTTTGTATAAAATTAGTTCTGTCTACAGAATGGTTTCAGCTTTTGTTGGAGCATGTCATAAAGGCATGCGATATGTTTTGACTGAGCCCACTTCCCGTTACCTTTCTGCCACGCCTCCCCTTATTACTTTTCCCTCTTGAACCCACTCTACTTTGAGCTACCAGCATGTATACATGTGGTTATATTTTGTCCTTTTTGTAATTTTCAACTTTTCCACTGTGAATATCCACGTGCTTGCTTTTTTTTTCTTTTAAATGTGAAACACAAAAGCTCTCCAGGTTTCAAGACAAATAAGCCATTTTCACTCTGCTAACCTGGAATGAGGAGACAGTGATTTTTTTATTTCTCCTAAGAAAGCAGTGCTCATGACCATGACCTCAATAAAGAGAAACTCAACCAAATGAGGCCCACAGGATCTACTGCCCACAGAGTGCTTAAATGACATCTTCAGGTGAGCTAAAGAAAAATAAACTGTGAGGATGGTTTATGTGGGGCAAATTTGTATAAACATCGCCATGCCCTTTCCAGTCTCAAGCCCAGGTTAACAACCATCACCATCTCTCCAGGGAGGCCCCATGATGTATGTGAAGCTTGTACTTCCCAATGGAGTAGCCACGATGGACTGCAGATGGGAAGGTCATCCCTACTTTTGACTCATTGACCTTCACTGTCCTATCTATCTATCGCTCATCTGTGGGGTTGTGGCATTCAGAAGCATGTCTCCCATACATTGATAACAAATAAACCAGATTTTTCTATCCTCTCCCAGCATCACAGTATTGTGTAAACGATTGTTTTCAGGAGCTTTACAATTGTCCACCATTTAAATATTGTAAAATGAGTGGCATCATTACAGAAATCCTACATATCAAATAGCTGATAAAAGAATGGAGCTGAATCTATTTACATATATATTTCTTGAAACCAAAAGGATACTAAATAAATTCCAAGAAAAGATGGATTAAATTCTAGCATATACAAGCCCCCCTCATCTGATAATAGGAGATATTAATGAAGGAGGCAAGCTATGGCAGATTTGAACCATCTTTTCTGTTAGGCTAATTGCCTAACAGAGGTCAGTCCTTGACTCTCTGCAATTTTCTTTGTCATGATCAGGTAGATAGTCAATTAACACCAAGCCAAATATGTTAATAAATAACTTTATGAATAGACAAAAATCATAGTTTTCAGTGTCAATTCATCTTTCAAAAGTATTTCCTGAATACCCACCTGCTCTGTAGCTTTTTCTATTGCTAATCTTTTATTTACCCTCATGGGATATATTAAAATGAATTTTGAGGGCTTTGTTTATGGGTTTATATGTTGTCTGTCTTTTCATTAGATTACAAGATAAGCCAAGGCAATCATTGACTTTGTTAACTAAGTTTTCAGCCTTAATAGTTATGTTAGACATCGCTTGCAAAAGTCAGAGTAGTATGATGCCCGTTAAATTCTGATCAACACTAATAGAGACAGAAAAGTTATAATTTCTTGAGTACAACAAGTGGCAGGATTCTCGTATAATATTCAGAAAAATGAGGTGATCATAGTGTATAAAGGAAAGCAATTGCACGAGAAGAGGGTCAAATGATGAGTCACTGCTGAGTCCCAGGTGGACTGACTAGGATGTTTGTGGGAAGGAACACCTCAGTGACAAAGACAAAACTTGAGACAATGGATAAAGACTGGAGAAGAAATCTCTGTTGCCAGAAAATGCAATTTATAATTTCTGGAGGTGAACAGGAAAAACATATTGAAGAAAGGTAGCAAGTGACAATTAAGAATACTTACCTGACTGAGAGCAGGAGAAATAATATTCCCCAGGAAGAACAGACTGTTTGGTTAACCCTGAAAGCAAGAACATACAAATAACATTATACAGACTTAGTTGGTTGTATGTGTATGTTTAAGATTACACACACACACACACACACAAACACACACACACTTAATAAACAAAAAGGCCATAGATTTGAAAGACACCATGAAGCAGTATATAGGAGGGTTTGGAGGGGGCAAAGGGGAGGGAAAAATGATGTAATTAATGATGTAATTATAGTTTCAAAAATCAAAGGACTTATTAAAAAGTATTTGCTGAAGTATAGGGCTATTGAATGTATCTATAAACAAAAATGACACTAATAGTAGTCAGACTGGACAAGAAAAAGCACACATTTAGACCCATTCTTTTGATAGTCTGGAGACTCAATTCTGCAGGGACAGTCTTACAAAGTTTCAGGTATGAAGAACAAGAAACTGCTGTAACATAATACCACAAGCCAGTGACTTAACCGACAGAAACATGTTTTCTTATCATTCAAATGGCTGCATTCCATCCAAACAAAGTACTATATGACCAACGCCAACTGCCATCTCCAGCAGATAGAGACTTCAAGGAGGGAGGAATAGAGGAAGAAAGGAACAAATAGCAATTCATCTTGGTTCTACATATGGATGATGGGAAGATAAGTGGATAATGACAGCTTCTCTGGTGGTGCCAAATACGGCAGTAGCATGACATATTAAGGTTGAGGGAGCATATGCAAGGAAAATTAGAGTAACTCACATCTAGCCACAGTTACTTAGCTCTGTGGAGTTATAGCTCATAGAAAGGGAAAAGAGGAGTGATCTAATGCTAATGTGGAATGGTTTGAAGGTGATAAGAAAAAAATGAGGAAGAGAAAAAGGCAAGCATTCATTTAAAAATTGTGAGAAATGTGTAGTTAATGGAGTTTAGAAGCATATTATAAAAGAAGCATATTATAAAATAACCATATAGGATATTGGCTGTGATGCTGCAGAAAAGGAAAGGTGTCACTTGAAGAATGGAAAATATCATAGTATTTCCTAATTAAAAAATCAGGAAAAGGAATGAGTGTCAACTTTGTCCAACTGAAAAGAAGAAAAAATGAAAGCACTGAAAACTTTAAATATAAATAAAGAAGGACTTAAGTTAATACACATATTTGGTGCTAAATTCTTTCTGTGATGTTTACTTTTAAAGATACATTTGAGTTGTTTTATTATCTGAGAAATGAAAGATGCACTAGATGAATAAGTTGAAAGAAAACTTGAGAGAAATGACAACACTAATTTAACCAAGATGAAATTTAAAATCAAAATCAACAAACACAAGAACATAATATAAGGATGATGGGTGACATGAATGCAGCAGTTATTGCTATGCCAGACCTGTATGCAAGTAACAGATAAATATAAAAACATATCACACAATCAAGAGTCCAATAAAGCATATTCCATTACATTTATTCTGAAGTTAGGTAGATCTACCAAGCATCAATAAGGACATGCAGGAATCCAGTGATTAAAAAATAATAGAAGGTAGACTTATTCATGACTAAAAGAAATAGATGCTTTATAAACTTATATAACATCTGCATAAATTATTCTGAACTTGAGTATAAAGAATATTTGATAGTTTACATTCCATAAATTAAGTGTAATATTTAAAAGATTACTACTGTAATCTTACGCAGGAAGTGAGCTAATAAATAATCCTTAATTCAACAGTGAATAAAACTTCTTAATACAAATTGCCCAAAATCAATAAAAAGATTAACAAAACCCATAAAATTTGACACAATGCATAATTTACATTTTGATGAATTGATAAAGATAATGAAAACTAAAGTAGTTGATGCTATTCATCTCATGATTCTAGAAAAGCAACATCAGCAAAGCATTAAGCAACAAAACAAAACACAAGCTAGAAAGACATTTGAAGAGAACAAATGCAAAACTCCCGTGATGTCCTTCACATGTGGAAACTAAAAATGCTGATTTTGTAGAAGCTGAGAGTAGATGAGTGGTTGTCACCAGCTCAGTAGCATGTGGACAGAGATGGCAAGACAGTGGATCAAAGCTATTGAATAACACATAAGGCCCCCCCAAAACAAGTGCTGCAGAGTACTGTGGGCACACATGGTGAAAATGTACTGCATGCTTTATTTGAGACAGAGAGAGAGAGAGAGAGAGAGGGAGAGAGAGAGAGAGAAAACAGATTGGCACTTAGTGGATAAAATGCTTGCTGTGAAAGCAAGTGAACCTCAGTTCAAATCCCCAACAGTCATATAAAATCTGGGAATGACCTCATATTCTTCATATACCTGCAATCCCAGCAGAAAGCAGAGACATGTGGATTCTCAGAATCTGCTTGCTAGTCAGTCTAGCTGAGATAGTATGCTTGGAAGTCAGTGAACGAGCCTGTCTCAAGGGAATAAGACAGCGGGCTATTGATGAAGATGATGTCCTTTCTTGGCTTCTGTGTGTATGTGTGTGAACATGAACACACACACACACACACCACACACACACACATGGGGTGGGTGGAAGGCAAAAAGAAGCGTTGTTAATGCCCTCAGTATAAAGGCATGATCTATGAGGAGATACATATTCTTAACCAAAACTGAATGTTATACAATATTTACATGTGTCAAGTTATCGTACTAAGCTTTATAACTATAAAAATTCAAAGAAACAATAATAAAGTGATATTGAAAACACACATAGAAAAGACCCACGACAAATATGTATGTGTGTATGTTTATGTTTGTATAGATATATGTATGTATGCACATGTATATACATATATGTATGTATGCATATGGATATACATATAAAATCAAAGAAAAGGAGGCTATCAACTTGAGGGACACACGGAAGGAATACAGGAAAAATAGGAGGGTCTGGAGGGAAGAAACGGAGGGAGCAAGTAAGGTGATCCTATTTCAGTTAGAACATTGAAAATATTGCATATTTATGAAGAATGCAATGTTGAGGAGGGCCGAAATGAACAGCACAGCATTCAATAGAAGAAAATGGAAAAATTCAAACAGTATATAAAAATTTCAGTGAATTACAAAAAGGAGTTTCATGTTTTCAAGTTTTGGCAAATGAAGTAAACACTTTATATGAAACAACAGAATACAAGTTCAACACCAGAAATCCTAAAAAAGAGATGGAGTATCGTTTAACAAGTGTATATCATAGAAACTGATGCAGAAAGAAGTATAAACTTAAATTGATCAATTGCTATATAAACAACAGAATAGTAATTTTATATATGACATGGTAATGTTATCAATGGGCTCAAAGCTAAATATAGACTTATTATTTTAAGAAAAGATTATTTCAACATTAAGTCTTTAACACCAACCCAAGATTAAATATTTTTACAAATCATTTCAAGCATTTTTCTTAACTTTAATTTTTAATTTCAGATAAGAGTATTTTAAAAGGAAATGAGCCCCCCAAAACACAGAATTAAATAATTATGCCTGCTACCAAGTCTATGATCTCAAAAACATTACACAAATGAAGAAAGCACAAAAACCATATAATGTGTGGTTTATTAATGTTCAGTGTTAACAGGAAGCAAATCTATAGACAGTAGTTGGCCATAGTCAAGAGTCAGGTAGGAATCATTGGAAGCACAGAAAGGTCTCTGAACCTCGGTGATGGTTTGTGTAAACGCACACTGCTAAATATTTTGAAATGTTTATTAAATTGGGCGAATATGCAAATTACACTTCAATAAAGCGCTTTTTAAAGATAATTGAATATCAGACAAAGAAACACCAACACTATTTTGTGAGAATTGTGAAAACCTAAATAAACGAATTATTAAATTTCATGAATACAATGGGCATATTCCACACAGCAGCATTTCCTCTAGGATATCAAATGGTAGAAATCATTAACTAGTCCTCATAAAGCAAAATAAAAACAAAATAGTAATTAAATTTTATCAGTCATCAACAAGTTTTATCTTCAATAACAACTCACTAAAACTTTAATTTAAATGAGAAATAAGGATCTTATTATCAGCCAACTTTTTTCTGAAATCTTCAGAAATATAAGAAATACAATTAAAAATCTATAAAAACAAGAGAAAAAGTGGTAAATGATTTTATTTTACATGCAGTTATTTGTAACCAGAGACCAAAGATCCCTATTTTTTTAAAAATTGTTCTTTTTCACTTGATAAAGAGAACTTGGTAATACGGCTTGATACATAATAGGAACTTTAATAAACCTTTTTCTGATATAACAATGCACGCTCAGAAATTAGAGCAGAATCAAAGTTATATTAATAATAGCAAAAAGTCATGCAATATTATTAGGAATAAATGTAACAGTAAAGTAATATAACAGTAAAGTAATATAATTTTCCTAATAAACTCTTTAAAGATGTAATTAAAATCTGAACAAAGAGAAGTAAATGAAATATTTGATAAATTTGATGCGAATGTCAATTGTTCTGAAATCAATACATTGGAAGCTTTTGTATGGTTTGTTTTTCTTTCAAATTTTGTTTTGCCCACAAATTTTGTTCTTTAACAGTTCCATGCATGTATATAATCTCACCTGGCTACTCTCTTCATTCCTTCCCAAACCTGCCAACACCCTTTTGCCTTTATAATCTCTATCCAATAGTTGCTGTTGTTGCAGAGTTTAAAGGGCCATCTGTGTAACCATGAGTTTGGAACTATCCTGGGATCATCTGAACTATAAGTGGGATCACTAGCAGGTCCGTGACTGTATACTCTGCCTTCCCCTTTCCCATAATCTATTAGCCTCCCACAGTTCAGCAATAAGTAGTAAGGCCACACAAGGCCTTTTGCCATATGTAGATGATTGCGAGGAAATCTCATTCTGCGTGGGCCAAGTACAAATTTAGGTGCAGCTAGTCTGATATTCTGGCTATGCTGGTCATATCCTGCTGTGTCTTCAGTATTTTGGGACTCTGATCCGTTTTCCAGGTATTGCAATTTTTTGGTCCCTATCCATGCAATGTCCCCTTCATTTTAAGGAGGTGATGTAAGAGCTCCCAACTGCCTTTTATTTTCGGATATGCCTGTCCACATTTATTCTCATGGACTGCAAGGGGAAGTTTCACTGACTAAGGGTGGTAGACAGCCTTTGTCTGTAAGATTGACACAGACATTGAAAATGTGGTTTCAGCCTATGTCACTTCAGCTAAGCAGTGCTATTCGGTAGCTCCCACTAAGATTTCTTCATCTATAGGTGTGAACTGGGTTTACATTACTAGGCACCGATTCTGTCTTGTGGAGCGTGTCTCAAACCTAAACATCATTTCACTATTGCACTAATGGGTGCCTCTCGCCTGGCAGACTGGTATTGTAGTTTACAGAAATCACATACCCATTATAATCTCCAAATCTTTATTTATAAAATTGGACAAGATTAGTCTAAGCATTCATAGGGATAAAAATAATATACCAAAAAAGATGTACAAAAGAACCGAAAGGGACCTGGCTTATGTAAGAGATCTAGTAATGCGAGAGGGCTCAAAGATCAGTGAAAAAGTAATAAAATCAGAGAACAGAACATACATATTTAGGACGCTCCATTTACTATTTAAGGTCATCATACAGCAAAATCGTGTGCTTTTGTGAACAAGTTTTCCAAACTTCTGTGGTTTGGTGAGATGCTCAGCATGTTAAGACATTCACCATTAGGCTTTATAACCTGGATTTGACCATCAAGACCTTCATAGCAGAAGAAGAGGACCAGTTCCTCCAAGCTGTCTGCTGACTTGCACACGTGTGTCATGGCATATCTTTCCCCATATCTCCCCCCACACACATGTGCTCATGCACACGCATGCACACACACATTCGCATACAAATAAATGCAATAATTATTCTCCAAAACAAACTATACGTAAAAAGATTCTGTACATAAAGCAAATAAATCAACAGTGAGTCTGTAACAAAGTTTAATATAAACATTATGAGTTCTATCCATTTCATATAGAGAACCCTTTCAAATATCCCAGGAGAAAGATTGGCAATGTCTGTGATGGAGTGAGGTGCAAAGATATTTCCCAACAGCCACCGAACACTAAGATGCTCAGCCTCACCAATCATCAGTGAATGTGAATTAGAGAAAGAAGATATCCCTTTATGCCCATCAGACTGGCAAGCCTCAAGCAGAGCAATAGCACCTATTGCTGATGGGCTACAAAGAAAAGACAACTTTAATATACTGCTGGTGGAAATGAACATTATTAGAGCCTTCTTTGGAAAGCAATCTGGCAATATCTATTAAGCTAAAACATCTCTTAACCCAGACATCCCACTGAGAGAACCTTTCCCAGAGAAACAAATGCTTCAATAGGTAAGAATACACTGGCAGTGATAATTATTGCATTGTTTGTTTTTAAAAACATAAACCTGGTAGCTAAATGGATTCTGATTAGTACAGTGATGATTGGCTATTGTCAATAATACAGAAAATTATGCAATCCTTTACTATATCACCTGACTTAGAGCAATTTCCCTGATGCATTACTGTGTAAAAAAAATCAGAATGCTCAAAGGCACACATAATATGACCTTATTTACAATATATATTTTTTATGTGTGTTCTCAAATACATATGTATCTATTCATGTGCATGTATATCATGTATCTAACCTATTTACTTATTGGTATTTGTTTAGAGATAAACATGACATTATACAAATGAGATTTTTAAATGGCTCATGTGAGTGTAATAACAGGAAGGGGCAAGGGAGAGGAACATGCACAAAAGGGGAATATGAATTAGAGACAGCCCTGTGATTTGATCCTATCCATGACAGACAGCCTTCTAGGATGACTCCAATGTCTCACCTTAGAGGGTATTTCCCTTTTATAATCTCCTCCCTGCAGTGTGCATGTACTTTTGATTTATCTCTAAACAGCAGAAGATGGCACAGTGTTGGGATATCACCTCTAATTTTTCTCTTCCTAGATGAGTATTTCTGTTGACTCTCCTTTGGGGGCTTTCATGAAGTATGTTGCTGCTACACAAAAATCTATGTGGTAAAGGGCCATGGGAAGCTTTCCTAATGGCAGACAGCAAGAAATCAGGTCCCATCAGCAATAATGAGAACTTGGGTATGAAGCCTTCATTGGTTCAGCCTGTGAAGGAGACCACAGCCTGGCTAATACCTTGCCGGCAGACTTGCAGAGGACCTACAAAAAACTGTCTGGACTTTTGACCCTGTGAGAACCTGTGAGGTAATAAAAAAAAGTCATCGGTGTCATGAAACATTTAACCATCTGTGTATAAAACCCTAAATATTTTTGTATTTTAAAAAATATTATTTTTAACACAGCTGTCTTTTACTAAAACCAGTACTCATTCAGAAATATAGTATTTCTGTGAAAGGTAAGAACCATCGTCCTCTTTCAAGAGAGGAGCCTGTGACTTGCTGGATGTCAGGGTTCTTGCTGTTTGGTCAGGGAAAGTCATGTGCCAGGATAACCAACATAAAGTCTGCCTTTGTGGTTGTATGTTGAGTACTTTTCTCATCTATCCCATTGAAACACACACACACACACACACACACACACACACACACACTCACATACAAATAAAAACAAACCAAAAAACATAGATTGTTCTTACTTCAGTACTCTGGTAATTTTCTGTAAGTATCTCTGATATTTTACACTTAAAGATGACAGGTTTTTAGAGCACGTAGAGATGGCCTCCAATTGTCACCTAAGCAGCCTTGTCTTAAATCTTCTTATTGTCTACACTCCACAGTACAGTATAGCTCAGGAAGGGGCATGGATACAGTTTAGAGCAGATGCAATAACATGGATATGACTGACTGAGATATGGTGAGACAGTGGCTGGACTCTGAGAAAGAAACCCAAAGAGAAAGTTTTCCAAGTTGAGCCCTGAAGATATTTTCTGGTTGATCAGCACCTGGCCTAGAAGATAAAGTACCTGCCATCAAGTCAGACAACCTGACTTTAATGCTAATTACCACATAGTGGAAGCATAGAGCTGACTCCCTGCAGGTATCCCCTGACCACTACAAATGCCCATACATGTGTTCTCATAAATAAATAAATAAGTAAGTAAGGTAAGTAAATAAATAAATAAAGCAAGCAACAATGATTGGTGGCCACCGCCAGGTAGGGATTCCCCTCTGTTCTTTTCGTTCCATTCTCAAAAAGTTTCTGCAGATTCAGCCTGACTTTGCACGTCTCTGCAACTCCTAACTAGAGTGTAATTCAAAATGACAGAGTGTTGGGGCAGAAATGCTGTGATCAGTTTGGGATGTTCTCTGAACATGAGAACTAAGAGCGTCAAAACATTAGAATTATACAAATCATCCTTCTAAAAGCAAAATTTAATATTTCTTGAATATATATATCCTAAACATTTTTCTAAACATTAAACAGGAGACAGGACAACACTTATAGAGGAAGGGCCTGTAGCAATGGCGTCTTCAGATTATTTATCAACAAGATCATAGTAATTATAATAAGTACATACACATGCACTTTGAATTGTAGTTTTGTGATGACCTTATTTTTCCTTTTCTTTTTTGTTTTTTATTATTAAAAATTTTAAAATCTATTTTACATACGAACCATGGTTTCCCCTCCCTCCTCTCCTCCTGTTCCCTCTCCCACTTCCTTTCTATCCAGCCCCATCCATTCCTCATGGCCTCCCGTAGGAGTCAACAAATTATGGCATTTCAATGTGAGGCAGGATCAAGCTCTTTCACCCTGTATTAAGGCTGAATGAGGCATCCCATCATAGGGAATGGGTTCCAAAAAGCCAGCTCATGCACCAGGGACAGATCCTGGTCCCACTTACAGGGGCCACACAAACAGACCAAGCTATGCAACTGCCTCCCACATGCAGAGAATCTAGTTCGGTCTCATGCAGGCTCCCTAGCAGTCAGTCTATAGTCTATGAGCTCCCACAAGCTCAGGTCAGTTGTCTCTTCGGTTTCTCCATCATGATCTTTATCCCCATTGCTCCTATAGTCCCTCCTCCCTCTCTTCAACTGGACTCCTGGACCTGGGTCCAGTACTTCTACAGTTACTGTGAAGGTTCTATGATGACAATTAGGGTGGTCACCAATCTGATTGCAGGAGAAGGTCAATGACTACTCTCTGCTTCATTTTTCTCTGTTCTCTCCTTTGTTCCCCAGACAATTTCAATTTTGCTTTCAAGGTATCTATTTTTCTTATGTAGAAATTTTTGGATATTAAAGATATACTCTTTTTTGTATTCTATTTTATCCTTCATATTTTTATAAAATAAATTTCAGCTTTTAGATAATGAGATACTCCCAAGAGACCCTGTTTTACAGCCCCGTTCAAGAGGCTCTTTCCTCCTCATCGGAGCACACTCTGCTGGCTTTACTACATGGTACTTGCTTTACTTCAAGGCCATGGCATTTTTGAAAATAAGCTCAGTCCTAGATTTACTAGCTTTCTGAGGTGGTCTCCCACTTCATGGGCAGGGACTTGTGGGAAAAATAAAGAAAATGGCGAGTTTCCAACTCCAGGATAATTTTTAAGTTGATGTGTTTGCTACAAGTTTATATCTTATGAACACACTAGAAACTTGAAACTCAAAGACTGAAATTTTCCACTCCCTAATTCTTTTGCGAGTAAATCTTTTAACACATGCACAAAATATTGAAAGATATTAAATAGTGTTATGTCTTATGATCTAACCCACTATGTGTGTTTGCTTGTGTTTTATTAACCTCATTTCAGTTGTGACAAGGTCCTCTATAAGTCCAGCTTTATGCTCATTGGTAAAGGCAGCTCCCTTGCTATAGTTTCATCCTCAAAGGTGATTCTGAAATTATTTGATATCAGAAGACTGGCTTCACTGTTACTCATGATCCCAACTTTGTTTCCTCTAGACTTCTTTGACTAAACATTACAAGCTCCCCCTCTCTCAAGTACCAGTTCATCTCTCTGTGCATTGCTTGTTCACTTCTCACTCTCTGTGTGTGTGTGAGTGTGTGTATGTATATAAACAATTACTTAGCTAATTATTTTATGATTTAAACTATGGAATAAATTCATTCTTAGCCATACTAAATATATATGTATCTCCTATGCCTTAAATCATATCATTTTTCAATATTAATCTTTCGCTTTGAAATCCATGAAAATAATTGACATTATGGAAAGAGTAATTATAGCTTGTTCCTAAAAATCTCAGAGGACTAGAACTAAGAAGCAGATCATGAAATCAAAAGAAGCAATTTGAAAATGAATGATAGGAAATACTCTATTACTTTCCACAACAGGTGGCAGAGCTGGGGAAGTGTGCCTCTAAGTGGTATTTTAGTTCCGCTAATAATAAGGTAGGCACCTTAGGAGGTAATTGTTGGGAAAGACTGTCTTTACTAAGTTACAAATATTCCTTGAAACTCATCTTTTTCAGGCAGGAAAGACACAATGGTTAGCAAGCAGGCATGCCTGTGACAACTGAGAAGTCTATAAAAGGAATAAAGAACTACAGGGTTTGACGTTACCAGGGAGCACATGGAAGACAAGGGAGGAAGTCTCCAAACAGATACTAATTGAGCCATAACCAGATGAGTGAAAAGGAGATGCTAATTTTGACTTCAGTCACAACCAAGTTGCTGAAATCTCCCACGTGGCATCAACTGGTAGTCTCACTGACGATGTGCCTGCAGCCCAGAAATCAGTTCAGGTTTGTTGTTACATTTGGATGATAATTCATTCTTCTATTGTGTTTAACTTTAACTGATTTACTAATATATGAACAAATTCTTCAATACAAAAGTACCCCATGCACAGCAAAAAGAGTGTCTCCCTTCAACTCCTGAAACCCAGAGAACCATGTCACCAACACAGCAATGCAGACCCTGCCTCTGTGCCATTTTTCCAGTGAGTAGCATGTGCATGCGCATTCTCAGCATTGCTTTTCTCTTCTTTTTTTAAAAACAGGATATCAATACATAGCTCAAGATGGCCAGGAATTTATAATATCTTTGTTTCTTTGTTGGGATTACCGGCATGAGCTATTATCACATA
>LOJH01044657.1:0-13746 GCA_001685095.1 Ellobius talpinus | reverse complement strand
GTTAATAAGAAGCCTGAGCTAATGGGCCAATCAGTTTATAGATAATGTAGACCTTTGTGTGATTTCTTTGGGACTGTGGGAACCAGGCAGGACAGAAAACCTCAGACAACAAGAGTCCGAAGATCCAAATTTTTGAGTGAAAAAAGCAATGCTAATTTTGTTTTACCATAGTAACAAAGTCAGCAGGGTATCAACACAAAACAAAACTACAGACTGATGAGCTAGATTAGAGGACTTGAAAGAAAAGTAAAACACACATCTGATTTTCAACACTGGTGACAAAAAATACAAACTGAGAAAAAACAATAGCCCCTTTAACAAAATGTGCTAGAAAAACTGAATACCTAAACACACCCAACTGAAACTAGACCCTGTTTGCAGCCTGTACAGTAAGCCACTCAAAGCACATCAAAGACATTCAAGTATGACCTTATCCTCTGAGACTCATGGGAGAAAACAACGGCTTTGTGAGCAGGCCTCCGATAGCTCAGGAAATAATAAGAAGAACTGACAAACGTCACTACAGAAAACTCAGAAACTTCGGCACAGCAGAGGAAACAATCAGTGGTAGAAATAAACAGCCTATGAATGGGAACAAATCTTTGGCAGCCATTCACACAACAGGAAATTAATATCCAGACTACACAAAGAGCTAAAATCTTCAAACATCAAAAGAACAAGTAATCCAAACAGTAAATAGACATATGAAGTGAACAGAGCGTTGTCAAAAGAAGAAACACAAGTGACTAATAGTCTCATGAAAATGTGCTCACCACATGTAGTCCAAGAGAGGCAAACCAAAACTACATCAAAAATTATCTCAGTAAGTCAGAATATCCACTGTCCAGAAAATGTGTGTGTGTATGTGAACAGCCTTCATATACTGTTAGTGAGAATAGAAACTTGTCCTTAAACTATGGAAAAACATATAGAATATATTCAAACAATTAAAAAATAAAATGCCTCAGAGTTCCTGCCCAAAAGAACCAGAATCACCCATTTATAAAGTTTTAAAGATATCTGCATACCCGTTTCTATCACTCGGTTTTTACCATAGACACACTGTGGAATCATTGTGTGAAAAGTTAAAGAAAATGCATGAGTGCACATAAGAGTATCACTTGGCCCCAAAGAACAAACTCATGCCATTGTCATAGAAGTGGATAGAAGTGGAGGTCATCATGTTAATTGAAATAATGGAGACATAGACGAACATCAAATGCTTCCTTCCCTAAATAGAGCTCAGGCTGATAATGATGACACGAAAGTAGAAACCTTACTAGGAAAGAGGATAGGTACAGCAGGATAGTTGTAGTGATTAGGATTAAAGTAATACATATGAAGGAAAATATCACAGTAAAATCTAATATTCCTTATAAATATATGTTAAAACTCTAAATAAAAACAGTGTAATATGAGCCATTCGTAACTGTTTCTACAAATTACCAAAGGGCATTGATGCTATAAGTACGACTAAATTACGAAACATACCGAATGTGATACTATTGCTGAAAGCTCAATAATAGAGTTCTTTGGAGGTGATAAATCAACAAGTCTGTTTTGAAACTAAACTAGGTCCTCAAGTTCCTAGAAAAAAAAGCATAACTTTCAGTCTTTGTTTTTGTTTTGCTTTGTGCATTTTTTCCAGGGTGGGAGGTTTTGAGCAGAGTTTCACTTAACCCAGGATTTCCTTGAACTATCTATATAGAAGAGGATGACCTTGAATTTCTGATCCCTTTGCCTCTACCTCCCTACCAACTTCTGGGATTACAAGTGTGTACCACCATGCCATTTTATGTGTTTCTAGGTCTTCAATCCAGAGCTTCATGCATGAGAGGCAAGCCTTCGACCAACTGAACTACACTGTCAGCCCTTCTGTTAAATTTTACACCTGCTGCTGTGGCTAGAATTTTATATTAGACTTCACTCCTACTGTTTGGTACCTCCCTCAGTTCCTCAGCCAGGATGACCCCCTAAATCTCAACATCTCCCAGTCTCATAAGCCACCAGTCGACTTACTTTGTGAAAACAAAAGAGGATTTAGAAAATTCCTTTCAGACTCCATGGACATCTTATATAACTATTTCATGAGAAACTTAAATATATTCTAACTGAACTTTATTCTTCTAAGCAAGTCACACCTGCCTCTGATTTCTGCATTTCTTACCAAGACCTCACCATTACCTAATAATTTATACCTCCTTTTCTCTTTCTCCTCATAATGTCAACTCATCTGTTTCTTGCTAAAGACTCTCAACAACCTTTTGAGTTTTTCAATTCCCAGTTCATAACCAATTTCTCAATCATTGCTGCTTGACCAGTTCTATGATCCATTTCTTCAACTGCTGTTTCAATGAGCAAGTCCAATCATAACACTTCCTAGAAAAGGAATCATCAATGCTTCTCAATATTAACCAATTTATTATGTTACCTCTGACATTCAAGGTTACTCAACTAATGCTAATGTCCTATGCAGCAATCAGGAGATTAAAGACTCAACACCTCACCCTTCCACAGACCTGATCTTTGCTCCCTTGCTATCTTTATTTTCTCATAATGAGTAATCCTTTTGTCTCAAATAGCTGAACAGCACTCTCAAATGAAACTTTCTCTGGGAAATACAGTACCATTTGTTGGACCATTATGTAGCCAGTAGCCACAGGCAGCTATTAAATCATTGGCATGTGGCCACTCCAACTGAGGAACTGAATTCTTGACTAACATGTATTTCCGCATAGATGTTGCTAACTACTGGGAAGTGCAGGTTTAGATACTGTTCCTATGTCAGAATTCTCCATTGTAGAGTGACCAGGTAAGCTATAATTACCTGTACTGATTTCCCTTGTTGGAATAATTCATTCTTTACACTGACAGCAGTTCCACATATTTTTCACACCTTCTAATACTCAAGATGATATGGAGGAAAACAATGATTGAAACATTAGACTTTGGGTCTGTATTGCCATCCACTGAGCTGTTCAACTCAGAGTAATTCTCCTAATTGTCTCAAGCATCAGTTTACTAGTATGAGAGTCAATTTCTTCAGAAAGTCATGAGATTTAAGTAAAAACTAAAAAGAAGTTATATGTTTAGCTTTTGTTTATAATAAAGTATTTATGTGTAAATCTTGCACAGATTGATAATATAAATCCACCATCGGTTAAACTTCCTCTCTTCACTTAACATGCTGGAGTCTCTGCCATTGCTGAATCTATAGACTCATGGAAAGATGTTTTCCATTTTGGTTGCTCATGTGAAAATTTTGCCCAAAAGAAGGTAAATTGTGTTTTTTAAGGTTATTATGGTGATGATTGTTTGGGAATTTCATACATGTATAATGTATTCTGATCAAATCTATGTCCATTCTTCTCTGTCAAATTCCTCCTGCATCCTACCTCCATTTTCTCTCTCAATTTCATGTGCTCTTATTTTAAATCCTCCGAGTCCACCAGTGCTGCTTATATGCATGCAGGGGTGTAGGGTGCTCTATTAAAGCATATGGAACCTCTAAATAGCTGCATCATTGATGAAAACTGACTTTCCACCCCCCAAAGACATAAGTAGATACATAGCTCCTCAGCTGGGGATGGGACTTCATGAGCCCCTACCCCACCCATGGTGGAAGTTTGGCTGCTTAGATCTTGTGCAAGTGGTGTTGTAACATTCTACATACATTTCTAGGAGTTCTAGGAAAGTAGTCATCAGCCCTACACTGTTGTAAACCTTGCTAGCTATGATAACTGCTGGCTTGGCAGAACATGCCCACTGGTGCATAGCATTGTGGTAGGAATATTAAGGGAGTGAAACCACTCACTTTCTGATTGGATTTGTAGCTCACTCTATAAAATGGAACTTGTGTCTGGTACTGTTAGCTGGGACAGAAACCTACGATTTCTGGGCCCCAGTGAAGAACTTAATACTATGATTCTGTTAAGTGGACTAGTAATAAGCTGCTCCCTAAGTTTTTATCATTACACCCATAGGTAAATGTATCTGTCAACCCCCATTAAAGATGTTTCTTTTTATTTTTCAGTAAATGCAATTAGTGCAGAGACTTACAACTGGTCAACCTGCAGAGAATGAGAGAATGCATAATGCTTAGTTCTGAAGGGGACAGCTATATCACAGCCTAGAGCAAAGGGATTGTCTCTGAAGGGGTGGGAGGACTATAAGCATCACACTTAGTAAACATCTGCAGTGAAATAGTATTTGCACACAGGATTGCGTTTCCTCTTTTTTTCTTTTCTTTTTTATAATTTATTTTTTTAAAAAATTATAATTTCTCATTTTACATACCAATCCTAATTTCCACTCCCTCCCCTCCTTCTGCTCCCTCCTCAGAGAGGGTAAGGCTTCTGATGGGAAGTCAACAATGTCTAGCACATGGCTTTGAGGCAGGACCAAGGCCCTCCTCACTGTATCTAGGCTGAGCAAAGTCTCCCTCCAAAGAGAATGGGTTCCAGAAAGCCAGCACAAACAGTGGAGATAAGTCCTGATCTTACTGCCAGTGGCCCTGCAGTCTGCCCCGGTCATACAACTGTCACCCTCATTCAGAGGGCCTAGTTTGGTCCTATGCTGATTCCCCTGCTGTCAGGCCAGAGTTGGTGAGCTCCCATTAGCTCAGGTAGACTGTTTCAGTGGTTGTCCCCATCATGTTCTGACCCCTTTGCTCATATTTCGCTCCTCCCTCTCTTGGACTGGACTTTGGGAGCTCAGCCCAGTGCTTTGCTGTGGATCTCTGATCTGCTTCCATCAGTTGGGCTCACAGCCTGAAATGACATTACATCATGACAGGGATGTCTCAGAATCAGGTGTGTAGTGTGTTTAGAAAACAGAGAGTAAGGGACACAGACCCTCAGCTTGTTTTTTTTTTGGTTTTGTTTATTTGTTTGTTTGGTGTGTGGTGATGGTTTTTTTTTTCACTCAGTCCAGCACCTGAGCCCATTTATTTATATTTTTATTGTGGTGATCTTCTGATAGCCTTGCACAACACTGTCCATATAAGAGCTCGCAGTATTTACCTCCCTACTTTTAAACTTAGGCAGTCTTGGAACTTCAAATGAGTCACCTGCTGTACTCAATCTCAGGGTTGTCTGCATAAACATTTTTCTCATATGTCCTCAACATCCCCCAAACCGAGTAACTTCACGTTTGAGGTTGTGTCTGTTTTACTGATTTTCCGGTGTTTATGTCATACAACTGTTGAGCTCCTAGGGAAGCTAGTAACTGCCTTGCGCTTTTTAAAGAAATAATTTAGTAGAATTGAAACTTAGTTAGATGAGTGAAAAGAGGAATGACTCATGCTCTGTACCATGGTGGAGGTTTAACAGGATGTTCATTCCACCTGTTTCTCCCATGGTGACTTTGGGATAATTCTCCAGAGAGATGACAACACTGTGAACATCACTAAGCAATGTCCTTTAGGTTCCTGTAGGCAGCAATGCTTTCATATTGTAGATATAACTTTAAACTGAACAGTGGCTATGAAATGGGAGGCTGTAAGTCCTGTTCACACACTCTTTTATACAGCTTTTCAATGCAGCTAATATGTGATTAGTGTTTACCGACCATAAAAATCACTCAAACATTGATAAAATCGAGTGCTTTGCCTTTTCTTACTCATTTTCTTTCCTAAATCTCCTTTGACAATTGTAAGTTTATTTCAATGCATATGTATCATTTTATTATTTCCCATAGGGAAGTCAGCCAACTTTAAAATGCCAAATAGTGCATTCTGCATTGTGAAATTCTCTTAACACTGATAAAATTAGGAAAGATGCTTTCCTAATTAAGTATTCCAAATTACCCCTGATTTTCCCTAATAGAGCTATAATCCATAATAATCTATGGGGCTTGTCTAATCTATCTCCTCTTTATGCTCTCTGACACAGATCAGGAGGCATCCCTACTGGCAACTGGAGAGCCTTCACCAATCTGTTATGATGTCGGTAACAACCCTTAGAGGGTTCATATTCTAAAATTAACACACACAAAAAGTCACCAACTGTACATTTGGATAAAAATAGAAATTGCTTTCTGTTCCTCGGCTCATTCTTCCATTTTTATTCTTAAGGAAGCATGCCTTTAAAATCATATTTTCACTTGATAATTTTAGTAACACTGCAGCTACTAGTGGAAGTTGGGGTTGCAATATTATGGATTTGATTTTCTTGAAATCTCAGATACTGTTGGCTTGTGGGCATCATTTATTTCTGTATACTTATCTAAACTCATCTTCCTAAACTGATTTGAAATTGCATGAAGGACTTATATGACTTCAAAATGGAGATCATTGTCTGTGTTCACTTTTTACACAAGAGGCTGACAAAAAATAAAGACTTGATATGGAACTTTTTCCTTCCTTCCCCTCTGGGCGGAGTTACCTATAACCCTTTTAAGCCTTTTTGGTTTTGATAAGTCTAGAAAGTTTATGGATTTTTATCTGAGTGTCTTCCTATTAGATATTATTATCTTGTCTTTTGATAACACTGATGCACTCGAATTTCTCTTATATCACTGGATTTTTTTTCTCAATCCAACTTTGACAAAGTTGATTTTGTTAGATATTTTTCTATATTTTAAAAATAAGTTTCTTCACAAGTTTTCAGACAGACCTAGATCATGTTTGACTCACGTGGTATGTTGCTAAATAAATCATCCTTAAACTCAGTAATTTACTGAATTAAGTATTTTTTTCTGTGCTTTATGTATGTCTACCATATGGCAGAGTTTGCTGGACCTGGGATTGCTGGCTAAAGTGGCAAATTGTAAATGAAGTCCAAGTTTACTCTTCAGAGCACCCATTCCTCTTGCTCTAGCCATCTAAGGGTGTTGCTGTCACAGCCAAAGGTAAAACCATAAGAAAACAAACAAAACATACTTCACAAGTGCACTCAAGCCTCTGCTAGTTTTATGTCTGCACATCCCAGTTGTTTACACAAGCCATTCAGTCTATAGGTTGGGAAATATTCTTCCAGAAGTAGTGAGGCTTCACCATTGAGTGAACATATGATGGGAAGTAATTTAATCTTTCATGTCAATACTAGGACTGCTCCAAACTGTACAGGCACAGCATTCTACTCATCAGATAGATTCAAATTGATCAGTACCCATAGTCACCATCTATGCGGCAGCAGGATTTAGCCCCTTATTTCTATAAGTCTCCTGTCACACTTAACACTGTTCTGTTAAATGCTTTCCTCTCAAACTCTGTATTTTTTTCTCTACTGCCAGTCACTTCCTCCAAAATCCATGAAACAAATGTGCTTCTGATATAAATATTCCCTTACTTTCTTTCCTTCTTGATTTTTGTGTTTATTTTAGTCTACCTAGTATCACGTCATCACTAAAAGTGTTGAAACTGCTTTGTCATACTTTATACTAGGTTGGGAGATATTTTACTTTCACTTAATCTCAAATATTGTTCAGCCAGGCCTTGTATTGCTCTATGTTATCTCAGAAGGATGGCACGATAGGAAACAGTCTGCAGACAGCTGCAGCCATATCCTAGACTGCTTCAAGTTCTGCCTGTGTCATTTGTTGAGCAAATTACATAAGTAAGCTGTAGCTCTGGGTTTTTGTTGTTCATTGTTGCTGTTTGATGCATTTTTTGAATTAGTCTTTATCAATAAAAAGTTGGAAGTCAGATATTGGGATAAGAAACTGAATGATCAGAGAAGCAGCAGACAAGCCACCACTAACTTCCTCCCGTTCCCGTTCCTTCATCCAAAAGGCAGTGATCTCTCAGGGCTGCCTTACAACTTCCTGCCTCCTATCTGTTCTGGGTCCTCCAAAACCTCTATGGTTAATTTTGGTCAGCTAGCAACCAGCTCTGCACTCTGACTCAAAACAAAGTTTATTGTGAGAATGCAATCAAAATGTCACACAACAGTTATTACTGTTATTCTCTTCTGCTGCGTTTGGTCGGTGTCAGAGGCAGTGTGACTCAATCTGACCTTAAACCCATTGTTCTTCTGCCTCAGTCTACCAAGCATTTGGGCCAAAGGTGAGTAGTGTGATGCTGGACTGGACTTCTTGTTCAGGCCTTGCCTAAATATTATGATGAAGATTGATAAGTTACTTTACATAAACTCCTTATAGAGTCTATCATATTTGGTGTTCTTAGCAGTGCAGGTAGTGTGGAAAAGTAACTCAAACTTCCAAACTTTTCTGTTTCTAAGGATTTTATCTTCACTTGGAACAGTGACTAAAATCAGTCTTCCACAAAGTCTGCTTAAGTTTACTCTCCAGGTGGAACATCTTTCAATTCTTATATTGATACTAAGATAGGCTGTATAACTTTTTATTTAAAGAGGTATCTGAGCCAACAAATGTTAATTTAACTTTCTCAGGGTAAGACAACTGGTTTGTGGTAGAATTAGGATTTAATCCAAGCTCTTGATATCCGTTTACTTACTCTCTGTCATCTCTACATTTTTTATTATAGTTTGTAAGAAATTGTACATACTTTTCATTAAAAATATATCCCCTTATTAAAAGAATTTATGGAATAAGCCATACAGTCTGTAGAATATATTAGCGCATTTTGGCAAGAAATATAAAATTTCTTAAATTTAACATAAAAGTATATTTATTTCTTCTCTTCCTCCTCCTCATTCTCCTCCTTGATCTCCTCCTCTTCCTTTTTTCCTCTTCCTCTTCTTCTTGCTGTCCTGAAACTCACTTTGTAGATCAAACTGGCCTCAAACTCATAGAGACCCATTTGCCTCTGTCTCCTAAATCCTGGGATTAAAGGCATGTACCACAAACCCTAATGGACTCTTCCTAGTGTGCACATTGTAAAAGGCATGGATAAGAGATTGCATTTATTGATGTGAGATACGACATTAGAAATACACATAGTTTTTATTGTTTTCTGAACATTAATTGCATCCCATACATTTTGACATTTCACTAAATAATAATATAAAATTTATAGTGGCATTTATTTCTGCCTTGATTCCAAATATTGAAAGACTTAAAATAAACTTTTCTCTCCATATTTTAAGAGTACAATAAGGCAAGAAATTATGTTTTGTTCATTGTTACCAACTTTCACCAAGTATAGCTTGATAGGCAGGTAGAAAACATGCCCATCCAGGGTTTTGTTTTCAAAGAGGAAGGTCAAAGTTACTTTCTCAAGAATTGAGAAATACTAGTGTGTGTTAAGTATGGCTATGTAATACAAGTCCTGGATATGGAGTCCACACAAATATACATAGAGGTAAATCATCATTTTCTTACCCAAAATGGCAAATCAGGCTTAGACTGAGATGCTGAATAGCTCAGAGACAAAAATGAAGGTGTGAGGGCTATTGGTTCTAATTCTTTGTATCACTATTATAATCTGAAGTAAACAGAGTCAAATATAAGTGATATTTAATATCTTCTTTCTACCTGAGAGCTAGAGGTCATGTTTAGTATGATTATAAAAGTAGTAATAAAAAATCAGATTTTTATCATGCCCAAGTAAGATAACACAAATTTATACCAGGCTACACAAAGTATTTCATACACATGAAAAGCACCTTCAGCTACTGTACATACAAGTTCCTGCTAAGAGTTTGATTCATGGGAGAGAACTCCCAAGCTGTGTTCTCAGTTCTGATGTGACTGCTCAGTATGCTTGCATTAAGAGACTTTCTATTTTCAATGATGATCTGTCTTAGTTAAGGTTTATATTGCTGTGAGTAGACACCATGACCATGGCAACTCTTAAAAAGGAAACTGTTGTAGGAGCTGCTTGTTTGTTCCCAGCTGCCCAGACTCATTAAATAACCACACAGAAACTATATTATTTGAATACTGTTTGGCCAATAGCTTAAGTGTATTTCTGGCTAACTCTTATATCCTAAACTAACCCATCTCCACTAATCTATATATTGTCACATGTCTGTGGCTTACTGGCAAAGTTTTGGCATGTCTGTCTTTAGTGGTGGCTCCATGCTCCTCCCTGACTCTGTCTTCTTTCTCCCAGCATTCAGTTTAGTCTTTCCCACCTATCTCTGTACTGCTCTGCTCTGCTATAGGCTCAAAGCAGTTTCTTTATCAACCAATGATATTCACAGCATACAGAGGGGAATCCCACATAAGGAAACCATTTATTTGAGGTGGTACTTTACAGTTTCAGCAGTTAAGTTCATTATCATCATGGTGGGACACAGTGACATACAGGCAGACATGCTGCTGGAAAGGTACCTGAGAGATCTATATCTTTCAGGCAACAGGAAGTGGTCTGTCCCACTGGGAGTAGCTTGAGCATAGAACACCTCAAATCACACCCCCACAATGACACACCTCCTCCACATGACCATGCTTACTCCAACAAGGCCACACCTTCTAATAATGCCACTCCATTTAGGGGCCATTTCTCTTCAAACCACCACATTGTCCGTGTTACAAGCTAATTAAGTCAAAATATTTGTACATGGACCCTACCATCAGTATTGACTTATGTATAAAGGTTCCTATCTCCTGCCCAGCCAAGACAGAAGAGCCATTGACTTAAGATTATATGTTAACTACTAACTTGGTAGCAGGTAATAGTTATGCTGCAGGACAAGGGAAAGCAACTACAGAGGGGGACCCTACAAGCAGATATAAGCAAGTGAGCAAAAGATGAGATATGTAGTTATTTGTGTTTGAGTTAAATTTAGTGAGTGAAATGCACTGTGCATTCAGTGGAAGCAGGGAAGTCTTGATAGCTTCAGCTAGGCAGACCCATTATAATATTCTGGCAAGTCTCTGTTGCCACGCTAAGAGGCTTGGCTTTTGCTCCTCAGTGTCCAGTGAAAGATTGGAATCTGGTTGCTGGGGAGTTTCCAAATTGGATTTGCATGTGAAAAAGGAGCATATTTGGCAGTAGCTTGGGTAATGAGCTGGTGGTGGCAAGGAGAACAATTAGTATTTCGGAATAAGAAGAGGATGAGGTTAGGCCTAAGGGAATAGATGAGAAAGGAGTGGCTGGATAGATATTAAGAAGGTTACATGGATAAGTTTGGAAAGTGATAGTCATGCACTACATTAATTAGGTCTTCTGCCACGTGAAATATAATTCACAAATGATCATAGATTTGTTTGATTCTATCTCTGCATCTGCAACAGAGCCATGCTTCCCATGATCTGTTTCTACCCAGTACATAAGCATCCCCGGGGGAATTGATAAAGCCAGTTCTTATGACAGATAAGACCTCTTACCCTATGTAATGCCAGAGACTGCCATTTGGAACTTGTCATTGGCCTCTTTGAAACTTTCTATTCTTACCCATTATTCTTATTCCTTTCCTTTTAATAGATTTGGGTCTCTAAGGAATTGCCACATTGAATTCCTATCCTTAATGTGATAGCATTTGCAGTTAGTGATTTGGGACCTGATTAGTTCATGAGGAAGGGAATATCAATAATAGTGTTTGCCCCATCTTAGTTGTTTTCCAATTGCTGTGTTAAGAAACCATGACCAAGGCAACTTATCAGAGAAAGAGCTTATTTGTGAATTAGCATTCAGAGGGTTAGTCTCTGAACATAACAAAAGGATCATAGCAGCAGACAAGTAGGCATGGCATTGGGACAACTGCTAAGAGTGCACATCATGATACAACATCCATGAGGTAGAGAGAGACACGCAAAGAAAGGCTTGAGCTTTTGCAACCTCAAAGCCCACTCCAGTGCATACTTCCTCCAACAAGGCTACAAGTCTGAATCCTTCCCAAACAGTTTCATTAACTGGGGACCAAATATTCAAACATATGAAAATTTGAAAACATTCTTATTCAAACTGTAATTATAGTACCTTTACAAAAGAGACCATGATGGTGATACCCACAGAAATAAATGTCTGACTGACTCTGGACTGATAGCAGGGGAACCTGCACTGGACCAAGCTAGGCCCACTGAATGTGGGGATAGTTGTGAGGATTGGACAGTCTGTGGGACCACTGGTACTGTGACCAGGATTTATCCCTAGTGTTTGATCTGACTTCTAGGAGCATTTTCTCTTTGGAGGGATACCTTGTTCAGCCTAGCTATGGGGGGGGAGGGCCTTGATCCTGCCTTGAAGTGATGTGTCAGGTTTTGTTGACTCCTCATGGGGGGCCTTGCTCTAGGGAGTGAGGTAGGGGAAGGGTGGGGCAGAAGTAGGAGAGGGAGTGGGAATGAGGATGGCTTGTGGAATGAGAAAAGACTGTAAAGGGGGGGACCCCAGAAATTCTCATGTTTCCTTCTGCTGTATGACGTCATAGGAAAATGGTCATCTGCACACCAATGAGTAAGCACCTGTTTACTGGCTTCTTGTCCCTGCATTTCTCAGTCTCCTGAGTTATGAGAAACATAGATTTGTTTTTATGGATACCTAATATATAATATTCTTATGCAACAGATCAAATGTCTGAGACACTTTCTCTTTACTTCACATACATTCACATTCTCTTTCTGTTTTCTTCTGCCTCTTTCCCTGACCTTTGGTCCTCTTTTGTGTTTCCCTCCACAATCTCTTTCAACTCTTTTCCTTTCTTGTATGCTTCTTAAAGAATCCAATGTAACTGCTGGCCCATAGTCCACGCATGTGTGTGACATTTGTGTAGCTTGCTCTGTTTGTAAGGCTCCTAGCAGTGAAATCAGGACCTGTCCCTGAAACTAAGCTAGCATTTGGGAACCTGTTCCCCATGCTGAGTTACTTTATCCAGACTTTATGCATGGGGAGGAGCTTGATCCCTACTCAACTTGATGTGCTATGCTTTGTTTAAGCCCATGGGAGGCCTGCCCCTTTCTGAATGGAGATGGAAGAAGAGTGGATGGGGAGGAGGTAGATGGGAGCCAGGGAAGGGACCTGGAGGAGAGGATGGAGGGGTAATTGTGGTGGGTATGTAAAATAAATGAAAAATGTTAATTAAATAAAATAAAATTTAAAAAAGAATCCAACAAAAAATTACTAAGATATGTAAAGAATAACAGAAAATATCTTAAGAAGATTTTCAGATTTATGTGGCAAAATATTTAAATTCACATAACAATTAAAAAATAAGAGGCTTGGAAAGATGAGCACAACTGTTTACATATCTTTTCAGAATTCTAATACATTATGATAATGATTGTCGTGAAATAGTACATGTCATAACTGCAAATCTTGGCTGAAAAGCCAGAGATCTGTATGTATATTCAATTCATCATGCATTATTCTGTTTGTCCTGTGATCATGTGTTCAGTATAAATTTTTTGTGAGAAATTGTTCATGAATATAACAAAGAAAATGATAAATGATATAATATTTAAAATAGTGTTTGTACCTGTCTTAGATTTTGATAATCCTGATCTACATAGCAGGAACTTGTCCCAAAATGATAAAAATAATTAATAACTACAACTAATAATAATAATATCTGTCAAATATTACTCAGAGCAAGCATTCTAGTAAACAAAATAAACCAGGTGAAAATGACATACATTTTTAATCCCAGCACTTCAGAGGCAGAGGCAGAGGCAGATAGATTTCTATGAATTAGAGGTCAACCTGTGATGCAGAATTGTCTATATTCTGTCAATCATGTTTTAAATAAACGCTGATTGGCCAGGCAGGAAGTATAGGTGGGTCAACCAGAAAGGAAGTAGAGACGGAGCGATGAGAACAGGAGTATTCTGGGAAGCAGGAAGCTCCCTCCCATTCCAGCCCAGACCACTGAGAAGCAAAATGTAACCTGCCCGACTGAAAGGTACCAAGAGCCATGTGGCTAACATAGATAAGAATAATGGGTT